>BQNB010190785.1:0-11751 GCA_026074375.1 Tanacetum coccineum | reverse complement strand
CATCTAATACTAACCTTTGCATCAAAAACCTAAAATTAAAAAGAAAAAATGTAAATATAAGTTCATAAAATATAATAAAATTAAACGAAGGCGTGTGTTTCGTCAACTGTTAGCATTTTGCTACCGTTGAGAAAACACGTGCTCATTAGAAAACACCAATCTAAACCCCAGCCCTTTTGACCCGCTACCCATAGACTTGCTACCCATCCCACCCATACACCGTTTGACTATCTCCTATGTGCGACCTTGGTATTAACTTTCACCAAATTAAACGCTACTAGTATAATTTATTAACAGTTTTAGCTTGCCTCTGTCATTAGCAGTAAAACACATGAGAATGAGGCACAAGGACAGGGCTTCAACACATATTTTAGGGGGGACGAAATCCGACTAAAGAATTGTACAAATCCGACTAAGTAATCACTAACGTAAAAGAGGTACAATTGTACAAATCCGACTACAGAATTCATATGGATGAGGGAATCATTAGAAAACTTACATATACCCTCTCGGCCATTCAAACGATTAAACTAAAAACTTAGTCGGATTGATGAGGTGACCCACTGAATTTTGATCGGAATAGTGAACGGAGATCTTTGAAAAGTTTGAAGAGAGAAAAAATTGTAACTATGATAAGTTTGAAAAGTTTTGACACGATTTTCGAGTAAATTTTTAATCTAAAGGTTTAGATTTGACACGCTGCCAAAGGCCGGTAGAGCGCCGTTGGTAGAGCAGCTAAAATGTACAAACAAACAAAATAGGAGGCGAGGGTATATAGGTAACTTTATATAAACAAGTGGGCCACGTAATTAATTTGTGGGGGTAACAAAACGTACTTTTTTGGTGCCACGTGTCAAGCATTCACCATGATAGAGTAGTCGAGTGGTAGAGCATGACCAAAATGGGAATTGAAATCAAAGTTGACCAAAAGGCGCCAACTAGGTCGTACGAACGGATAAAACCGGAATTTTCTCAATAACTTATGTTCTAGAACATATAGGATAATACGGAGTAATAGGTTTGTCTAATAGGCTAAAAACGAGTTGTTTATATATATCTACTAGCTTTATGGTATTTAGATTATAATAATAATATATTTAAAAATAAAATCTTATGGAAGCTCCTATAATGTAATATATTGTATTATTAGAATTATACTAGAAGCTCCAGTGTTCTTACAAAAAAAAAATCTCACACTAATGTGTCAAGCTTAGTTTTCCATTCAAAACAACTTTTTTGAACAGACCATTCAAAACAACTTAAAGAAAGAAAAAGAAAAAAGAGAGCCCATTTATGTAGAAAAGTCAAGGTTATAAATAGCGTCAAGCGTACGTAGCGGCATAGCCAAGCCTCAAGTTTTAGCGTGAGGCGTAGCCACATTACGTTTTTAATGCGTGACTTAAGCGGCAAAAATATTTTATAGATTTATAGATTAATCAAAGTTTATAATAATAAGAGTAATAAATAATATTAAATTCAAGCATCAATCCAAAATATTAGTAAACTACCAAGCATAAAGACTCAAATTTTTAGAAATCCCCTTAAACACTTCAAAAAAACTCGTCACGCTATGTGCTATTGCGCGCTTTATCACGCTATATGACGCTATATTGCACGTCACGCCTAGAGATGACGCCTTGACCTGTTTCGTAACGTGGAGGCCACGCTTCGCGTTATGGTGACGCTATGGCGCCGCTATAGCGCGCTATTTAGAACCCTGAGAAAAGTAAACTTGACTTTTTTATAAAAGGGTTAAAGCTATTAAATACTAACGAACTTACGATTTTATCCCGTGTTAGGTAATAAACTTTTTTATTACACCTTCTAGACAACAAAACTTTCAAATCTGTCCAATATTAAGTGATATGGTAACCGGGTTCAGCAGGTTACCCGTCCAAAATTATACACGTCATTTATTTATTTTTTAAATTGCTTATCTATATCTATACTACTATATAAAACATTTATAATGTGGGACCCATTAAAAATTAAGATAAGGAGATGCAATCTTGATCATCCATCTCATTTTTGAGAATCACATCATAAAGTGACATGTGTCACCTTTTGATTAAAAAATCACATTTTTTTTCAAATTGAAATATCTTTTTATCTATTTAATTTTATTTTGATCTAATTTCACCATATTTTTTAAAATTTTATGCTCTTTAATTCAACAACCATTTTGATATATTTTTATAATTTTTTTTACATTTTAATGAGTTTATTTTATGTTGATTTATATTTTTTTACAACTTTAATCTTAATTAAATATAAACTTGATACGTTAAAACTATATACTTTCGGAGAGAGTGTTGTCTTTTTACATGCGAGAATGATGATGTTAATATGGTGTTGCGGGAAAGTTACGGGAAACCCCAACGAACACATACATTTGTGAAACGAAATTACTAAGCGGGTAAGAAATTACGTAAAATGTTAAGTTAATAAAAATTTTATTGACGCCGCTATGCGCGAGTAACCAACTAGTTTGGATAAAAGTTGAATATACACTTGGACCTGGGATGTACAGGTGGACAAATTAACAAAAACTCTTTGTTTATCACCACAATGGAAAGATGTCCAAACCTCAACATTCTCTAAGAAACATTTCATACGTTTCAAGAACACGGATGATTTCAACGAATTCTTCTAAGATTTCATACGTCTCAAGAACACGGATGGTTTCAACGGATTCATCTAAGATCTGCCATCTCTAACATCGCCACCACTCCGCCGCCACTTTTCAAGATCTGCAATCTTTGACACCACCACCACTCCGCCGCCACTTTTCAAGATCTACCTTCTCATATTTTTCAAATCTGCCATCCTCAGTCACACTCCTGTCACGCAATCTTCGGCGAGTGGCTTCCACCTCCAATACTATTTTCATGAATACAATGTTAGATAAACAGATTAGTAATAATAGTTATTGGTTTGTAAGATTAATTTTCTATATTCACTATACAAGTTTTGTAATATAAATTTATGAATTGGAAATTAAATTTAAGCATTAGTTTTGTGTTTAGCAAGATTAAATATGTTACTCCAAACAAATCAGTTAAGATAAATTGGTAAATTTGTGTTTTGGGCATGGTTATTGTTGGCCCTAATTGGTTGCGGCGGTCGTTGGTATCTTGAGGTGGAGTTTGATGTGTATAAGTCTTTAAATTAAGAATAACAACATCCACCAAAACTTTACAAAATAATAACCACAATGATCAGGGCAACAAAATGTGGAGGGTAAGCAAGAAGAAAAAGAAATTAATATGCAATGTGATTGGACCAACACACTTGCCAAGTCACTTTGTGGATTTTATAACAGGTCAAAAGTATGAAACTGTCAAAAATTACGAAACATAAACTGATAAAAAACTACGTTGCACTGTAAAAAGGGGGGTACAAAAGGAATCTTTTGTACCTTTTTGGCACTATTCATGGGCCTGGGGGTACCAATAGGGGTACCCTAAAATTATATATCTCATGACTAACCAACTTGTTGATACGTGTCATAATTTTGAAGCAAAAATATACTTGCTAGCTAAGTTAGTTGGTGACTATGCATAATCATTTGTATAAATACATTTCCCATGAGCCATTGATAAGTAGCATATGCATTCAGCCACTAAATGAGATTGTTCCATCTGCGGTATTAGAGAAACGTGGGGTTTCATATAGGCAAAGGCTATTAGAGCAAAAGGTGTAGTGAAGAGGCTTTGCCTCTTCATTTGGGCCCCATTGCTGCCACCTCAACGCCACCTCATTTTAACACAACACAAAAAAACACCCATTCACTCATGACATTTTTTCTCCTCTTCATTTGGGCCCCACCCACTCACAATTTTATTTTCTTTTCTATTTTTCACACAAATTAAAATTCATTTCATAAAATAAAAATTACAAATACGGAAAATAAATACAATACGAAAATAAAAAATAAAACAATACAAAAATAAAAAAACAATACGAAAATAAAAATAAACTACGGAAATAAAAATACAATACGAAAATTAAAATACAATGCAAAAATTATAACTGATATTTCGCCATTATTTGTGCTTGTTTGTTTTTTATTATTGTCTTCTTTGGTTCAGACAAAGAGTCGGCATCAATCGTGAGAAACTGCAACTCGTTTAGCTCCGTTGCCGACTGTTCTTTAATTTTCTTTGCCTCGTACGCCCGATTTACCGGATTGGAATCTTCTGGCGTAACGCCCTCGTTAAAACCGTCCCTTCATAGACCCCGAACCACTACCCGCGCTGCTCTCAGTTGTTTCTGACTTTGTCTTCTTGGCGGGTCTCGTTTTACCCGGTGGTCGAGGCCGAGCATCTGGACCGAATATTTCCGTGTGATCCTCCGAGTCAAAGTGATACGCTGCGTCCCATTTTGGGTGTTTTTTGAGCACCCTCCACCCGTGTTCGTAAGCAAATTTTTTCCCCTTATTACAAGCCGAATATTCGGCCTTCGCAGCTTCCAAAACATCACCGTCATTTTCACCGCTTTTACGAGTTATTCCTTTGTAAATAGCGTGAAACTTTTGACAATCGGGTTGCATCCGATTCCATTTCCCCGTTATCATATTCTTGGTACGAAAAACGCCATTGGTACTTTTGTTGAAATCGTCATGAATCTGCCCCCAAAAGCATTCTTCGTTTCGGTCATTCCCGATATCACTGTTCTCGGAAACTCCGACCCAAACCTCGCACAATAACTTCTCCTCGTCACGTGTCCAAGCAACGGAAAAAAGGGGTTTTTTGAGTCAGAGCTGTTCGTCGTCATCAACAACATCTCTTCGTCTTCGATGTTGTCCGTCTCCGCGGACAAATCAACCGCGGAAGGATGAATTTTTTTTTGCCATTCGTTTTCCTTTTCAACGTGTTTCTTTTGTGGTGTTGTGGTTGTGTACCTGAATTTGTGTTTTCAGGGACATTTTGTGTTTGAAATTTTGAAATTGTGTGTTGATTACCGCTTGTTGAAACCAGTTGATGTTGAAAGAAGATTTGAGTCCGGGTGTAAATTGAGAAAGTATTGTGGAGCAAAAGGGAATTGGCCGGCGAATTGGCCGGATGGGAATTGGCCGGATGGGAATTGGGAGGAGCTTCCGATAGAGTTTTGTGAAGATGCGTCCGACGGGT
The DNA here is from genome assembly GCA_026074375.1 of Tanacetum coccineum. Lineage (NCBI taxonomy): Eukaryota > Viridiplantae > Streptophyta > Magnoliopsida > Asterales > Asteraceae > Tanacetum > Tanacetum coccineum. Next base: position 6,619 of record BQNB010190785.1, on the reverse strand, counting down.
TCGAGGATGACGATTGATTCGAGTTAGTTGTGCCAAGGAGCTTGCGAGAAGTTGAGATTAGGAAACCCGTCATTTGGGATTCGAGACATTTTTTTATTGTAGGTAGAAAGAATTGAAGATGAATGTATTTGTGTGTGTTTAAAAAATGAATAAAAAGTGTAGGATATATATAGATTTTAAAAAATAATTAAATTTTTTTTTTTAATGTAACCGTTGACCAACGGTTTCAATTTGAGGGGGGGCCACTTTTTCAAACGTTATGCTTGTTTCGTTTTGTGGCGAACATGAAGAGGGGGTGTGGGTGGCGAGTCCGGCGAGGGCCAGCTCACCCTCCTCATTAGCTTTGTTTTATAGCCTACGCCATCCTATTTTCCTGCTTCACCTCTAGAGATTTAAACAAGTTGTAAGGCTTGATGGTACAAGGAGGTGAAAGTCACCTCACACGTCAGCGTCATATCAGCTTTCTCTTTTCAACTAAAACTTACTTTACAACTCACCTTTTAATCGTAATAAGAACTCACCTAAGGCTGGGCGGAGTAAGGGCAAAGTCACCATTCCCACTCACCATTCGCCATTCGTTTCTTATTCCGGAGGAAGTAACTCGCGCGCGAGTTGTATGGTGAAAGGTGAACCACTCACCACAAGTGAGTGGTAATTTTCGGGCCCCATTTTTTTTATCCGTTACATTATAAAAAAAACTTTAAAAAAAAAACCCCATTTTTTACCTATAAATACCCACTACTTCATTCATTTTTATACACAACTATTTCTATTTATTTATACACACTTCTCACATTCTACATTTAATCAAAATGAATTCGTATACGTTTATGGGCCTAGATGATGTAGAAGAAGGAGAAGAAATTAGTAGCCGCAAGAAGTCTTTTATTAAACGAGCCATTGCGTATATTAAGACGAGACGACAAGCTACTCAAGTGTCGAGAAACAGCATAACCAGAGATCGTGCTGGAGCTCATGAGCGTCTAGTCGCCGCCTATTTTACTGACAGCCCGATGTACAATGAAAAACGTTTCCGGCAGACGTTCCGAATGGCTCGTCCACTTTTCAACCAGATAGTGAATGCAGTAACTACTCACTCTGCATACTTTCAATGTAATCCCGATTGTGCTGGAAGAGAAGGCATTTCCTCGTTGATAAAGTGCACATCTGCAATTCGTCAATTGGCATACGGCGTTAATGCTAGCTTTCTAGATGAATACATGCAAATAAGTGAAAGATCGTCACGTATGTCTCTTGATCATTTTTGTCAAGCTAGGTTATGGAGAATTTATGGTCCTGTAGTTTTTGAGGAAACCTTTCGGTTACTGATGTTGAAAAACTTTTTCGCGGTATTAACGAGAAAAGTACGGGTTTTCGGGGATGTTAGGAAGTCTTGATTGTACGGACGGGATATATCCTGAATTGGCATCACTCGTTAAGATGATTCCATAACCAGCTGATGATGACTACAAATGGAATTTTGTATAAGCAAAAGCAGGAATCGGCAAGGAAAGATGTGGAACGAGCGTTTGGTGTTCTTAAGAAGAAGAGAAAAATGGGCAAAACTAGCTAATCCCCGCTACGAGCGCTAGAAAATGATATGATTGTTAGTAGGATGTACACATGCGCATCATATTACATACATATGATTCGAAAATACAAAAAATTATGCGATATTCCCAGATGGTTCCCGGAGAGGAAGCACATCAGTCGGCGGACCGACCTGTACGAAACGAGAACAAGTGCACGAGTTATGAGGTGGATCAAATCATCACAAGCGCATCAAAACCTTCGACACGATTTGATCGAACACTTGGCTCAAAATGCTTAGTTTTAGCTTTGTTTGTTTCGTACTTTGTTATTTATTTTTATTTTCGTATTGTACCTTTTTATGTAATGTTTTTAATGTATGAATAAAAGTCTTTAATTACGTTTACGTTTTTATTAATTTCGTGCGTTTACGTTAACGTTTTTAATTTATGAATGAAAGTAAATTAAATAAAAAAATGATGTTGTAAGGTGAGTTTTGTATGAAAGGTGAGTGTTAAAACGATTGAATGGTGAGTGATAAAGTTGGAAAGAGAAAGCTGACGTGGCGCTGAGGTGGATGGTGAGTTTACCATCCTTACTCCATCCAACCGTAAGTTTAGCATAATATTAAATTAACTCCAGAACCATAAGCTCGTATATTTTAAAACGCAACGAAAGATTTTCTCTTCAATTTAATACGTGAATCACATGAGACATTTTTAGCTTCCAAGAAAGATGTTTGTTCTAAACTCGCTGCACCCCGCGGGCATTAGAAGCTTGTTATTATTGTGTATTTGAAAACACATAATTGTTAACGCAATTAGTACTCCAACATTAAAACTACCGGGGGGGACTTAATAACTCCATGCGTCAAGCTTAAAAAAATTTTTAAGTTGCGGCCACTTGCCTCTGCTACCCACTTCCACAAGACTATTTTGGTAGGGATGGTACTCGTGGGTAATGGGTATGGGTTTATCAAACCCGTTACTTAAACCTGTGATTTTTTTTTCACCCGCCACCCACTCGCCACCCACCAATGGGTACAACTTTTTACCCATACCCATGCCTGTGGGTACCCATCGCCCGTGGGTAAACTCATGGGTTTGTGAAATAGAACAAAATTATAAAACCATGATATGTAAACTAACTATAAAACTGGGTAATAAGACATCATATCAATTTTCTAAATACCAAGTTCACAAAATAGTTAATAACATATCTGAAACTAGAAAATTGATCATCATTACAGCAAATCACATACATGTACTAAGATATATTATATATATATATCTTTGAAAGTTTGATTTTTCATATTCATCTTTTAGTCTTGTAACTCAAATTGACTCTTAGTTTACTGTGTAGTCTAGAGATTTTGATAGTTATTAATTATATACCAACAACCTCACAAATATTTAATTAGTATATAAATTTTATTTTAACACAAATGGGTTTAGGGGTACACCCGTGGGTATTTAGGCGGGTACACTCGTGGGTTTCTTAAATATGTACACCCATGATGGGTATGCATTACCCGTCACCCACCCACCACCTACCGATAGGTACAAATTTTCACCCACAACCCATTCGCGGGTGAAAAATAACAGAATTACCCGCCCATTTACATACAGGTACCCATAGATTATGAGTTTTTTTCACCCGTTGCCTTCCATGTATTTTGGGAACCATTAACCTCCACAATTCACCATGATGATACTATTTTGTTTGATTGATCACTTTATGCAAAGGGAGCCGTACCAATAATTTTTATTCTTCAATTATTTATTATGTTTAAACTATATACTAGTATCTCTTTACCTACCCCATGGCTCATCGAATGTAAAACCATTTCCCTGCACGTAATCACGTGCCATTATATCTATTCACTTAACAACCATATGGCATGATCATTTTAGCTAATGAATGGGTGTTGGAATTTGGTAGCAAGGGTTAACTAAGTAAGTAGAAAGTCAATGACATCTCAACATTGTAAGAATTTCAGAATGCCATTTTGATACGAAGACAAAAAAAGATGTCCCAAAAATCTGAGAAAATTTCACACAATAGCTTTTTTTGGACGGCAAAGATATATAAACAAACATGCCTAGCAATTTAGATCAACAGTACAAATGTTGAACAGACATGGGACATGGGTTAATGAACCAACGTGAGGTAGTTTAAAAGTAATTGAAGGAAAAAATGTAGGTTAAACGTACAAGTATTTCCCTTCTTCAAAACCATTGGGGTTATATAGTTCATAGCCGTTACTCTAATCTTCATGAGCCAATTCCCGTCCCTCATCAAGTGCAGTGGCTGCAGAAACGGGTGTAGATACGCATCCTGTGTATAAGTTGACACCTTCTCCCAATCTCCATCTTTGCATCTTCCACAACTCGATATATTCCTCCGAAGATGAATGACTCTGAATGCAATACTTCACACACAAGTACATACAGCCTCTTTGAACGGTAAATTTCTGCGGAATGAAGAGAGTTTCCTATCTCCGTGAACTTTCAGTCTTAAAGTGCCAAACCTCACGACCTCTTTTTTGCCGTATTTATAAAAATAAAGATTTTGTTACAAGAAGTACCTGCAAACCATTGGTCTGGAAACAAGTTGGGAAGACTTTGAAAAGCATCTTTTAACTTGATGTCTTGATCCTTCTCCACGTGTCTGATTTCAGCGAGTGTATGTAAACATGGCGACGGTAGGTTATTCGTAGAACTCAGAAGAGTTGTAATACATCTTGAATACGTTTCCCTTGACACTATAAAATTCCTTATAATATTTGGGTTTAGTCAGTGTCTTATAGTCACCCGTCAAAGGATTCCATAGAATTAGATCCGGTAGGTTAAACGTACAAGTACGATCGCCGATAATGTTGGGTACTTTTCAATTCATATGTCGATTGGGTGACACAAAAGTCTCGGTGTATTTCTCTTCTTCAAAACCATTGAGGTTATATAAACGTGGGTTGCGGTCTACTTTATATAGTTCATAGCCGTTACTCTGGGTCTTCAGCATGTGCCAATCCCGTCCCTCATCAAGGGCAGTGGCTGCAGAAACAGGTGTGGATACGCATCCTGTGTATAAGTTGACACCTTCTCCCAATCTCCATCTTCGTTCATCTTCAACAACACGCCATATTCCTTAGAAACTGAATGACTTTGAATGCGATACGTCACCCACAAGTACATCATCCTCTTTGAACGGTAATTTCAGAATGTGTTTGATTTTGGATTAAGAGAGTATTTATCTCCGTGAACTTTTCAGAGTTAGTGTCAAACCTCACAATTATGTTGCCATATGTATTAAAATAAACATTTTCGTTCCAACAAGTACCTGCCAACCAATGGACATGAATCAAGTTGGAAACACTTTGAATCAAGTACCTGATTTTAACGAGTATATGTAAACATTGTGACGGTAGGTTACTCGTAGAAGCCTGATATACCTTTGTTGCAGCTTCCATTATTGGGTACTAGGTTCTACCATTTCAATGAATTGATCATATCAACTAAACTGCATACTACACAATGTAAATCATACTTATTATATTAATTAAATTTTTATTGTAGAATGGAACCAATTAATATTCGAAGCTTGAGAACCATCGCAAAATTCTTAGGGACAGTTGTGTGTGTGACAAGTGCTGCAGCAATGACACTTGTCAAGGGCCCCAAGCTTCTGAACGCACAGTTGCCTTCAGCAAATTCTTTGCTGTCAAATTTACCTGAAAGTGATAATCGTTGGTTACTGGGTTGTTATGTCTCTTTGCTGGCAGTTGTTGCTGGTCATTTTGGCTAATCATACAGGTACGTAACTTGATGAAATTTATTTTGCTTTAATCTTTACACAGGGAATATTTTAGTTATACTTAATTAGGTTTTGGTTAAGGCCCGATAGAAGTTGTGTTTGTATTTTGTTGCGCAATTTATCTAATCTGTTAAACTATTACAGGTGCCAATTACTAGAAACTATTTTGACCACTTATCTTTATCAACCTGAATGTGTTTTTTTGGGACGGTACAATGTGGAATGGTTGCATTGTTTACGGATCCATACATGGAATCCTGGAAAATTAACTCTGTTTTTCAGCTTGGAACTTTCTTTATATGCGGTAATTTCATTAGTTAGATATTTCACAGGTCTATTATTGTTGTATCTAAAAACTTAAGAAAAAATTGGTGTTTTACAACCTTTTTGTTCATGATCAGGGGATTGTTGGTTCCAGAATCTCCATATTTGCGCAAGCATGGGTTATCAAAAGAAGGAGTCCTGTATTCCCAACAATGTTTAATCCTTTAAACACAGTCATTGTCACTATCTTCGCTTCTATATTTCTACAAGCACAGATATACTTCGGAAGGCAAGTAAACTTAACACATACCCAAATTATATAGCATTTATCTATGACCAAAATTTTCAGAACGTTTTAAGCGTCACAAACCGTTTTCATAGTTTACTCGCTAGCATTCAGCAAGTTGATATTTTTTTCATCTTTTTGTATAATAATGCTGAACTTTTTTCTTGAACTACAGTATGATAGGTGCATTAGGAATCATAACCGGGTTGTATGTTATACTATGGGGTAAAGCTAAAGATGTGAAAGAGCTGAAAGAAGAACAAGCGAAGCAATCACTGATATCACAAAATGATCAAATCAAGACGGTTCAAGTCGTGGTCAATGGATCTAAGTTAATCGAACCCTTTTTACCTAAAGAAAACAACACATTGTGATTCAGGTTATTTGAACCGGGTGCTGTTGGGATTTTGTAGCGCGTTTAAACTATATACTAGTATTTCTTTACCTACCCCATGGCTCATCGAATGTAAAACCATATCCTTGCACGTAATCACGTGCCATTATATCTATTCACTTAACAACCATATGGCATGATCATTTTAGCTAATGAATGGGTGTTGGAATTTGGTAGCAAGGGTTAACTAAGTAGAAAGTCAATGACATCTCAACATTGTAAGAATTTCAGAATGCCATTTTGATACGAAGACAAAAAAAGATGTCCCAAAAATCTGAGAAAATTTCACACAATAGCTTTTTTTGGACGGCAAAGATATATAAACAAACATG
>BQNB010190783.1:0-11751 GCA_026074375.1 Tanacetum coccineum | reverse complement strand
GAGGAATTCTAATAGTAATAAGACTATTAGAAGAGAGAAGAAACGTACAGAAGTGAGAAGAAACGTTAGAGATGGGGAGTCTCATTAGAAGTGAAGAGGAATGTTTAGAAGTGAGAAGAATCATCTATGAATTTGAGACAAGATGTATGCGAGATGTGAGGACTAAGGTTTGTATGTGAAGTGATGGATTGTAAGTCTATCAATTGTAAGGAATGTGTTTGATAATGAGACGCATTTCATTATAAAATTCACTTGACTTTTGAAAACATAAGCAATGATGCTTATGAGTGTTGGGATTTGAGGATGACCCATTGATCTATAGAGAGATATTGGGTGTGGAGTAGACGTCAACTCATAGCAGAAGAGAAGATGATACGGATTCGTATACGAGTGGGTAAAAAGGATAAACCTAGGCGTAACCCTAGCGGCAATCGTTCTTGGCCAACCAAGTAACAATCGACGGCGTTGTTCTCCGGCCAACCGAATGAACAAGAAACAAAACTGTTTCGAGAGAAATTCTTTATTCAATTCTTAAAAAAACATCCCTCAATACAAAGAATAGTCTCGATATTTATAGGACAATAAGAATCAATCTAAATATAGATTGATTTAACTTTCCTATTCCTAAACATGTAATTAATTGTAAATTAAATGTTTTCGTAACAGCCTTTATTGACTACGCATATTTGACTTTGACTAAAATAAATAACTTGGAAGTTTCGGTTGGATTGGATCTTCAAAACATTTAGCCGACCCTAGCCACTTTCAGTGGGCTCAGCTTGGGTTGGGCTAAGTGGGCTTCCTCCTTGATCCGTATCATCCTCCCCCTCTAAAAAACGACTCGACCCCGAGTCATCATCAAAGTCAGCATCGGGCGTATACGGAGAGAGGTCAGCAACATTAAAAGTACTAGAAACACCATAGTGACCTGGCAATTCCACCTTGTACGCATTATCATTAATTTTCTTCAAGATACGAAACGGACCATCGGCGCGCGGGTTGAGTTTACCAAAACGACCCTGGGGAAACCGGGCATGTCTCAAATGTATCCACACAAGATCGCCTTCTTCAAAAAGGACCTGCTTACGATGCTTGTTCGCACGAGTTTGGTATTGTAGATTGTGCTTTATGATTTGCTCGCGAACCTGTGCATGTAACTCTTTAATCTGGCGGGCACGCTCGTCCCCTTCGGCACTAACTGAACCATCATCCACCATAGGAGCCAAATCAAGAGGAGTAAAAGGATTGCGTCCATACACAACAAAGAATGGACTACGGCCCGTAGAGCTGTGATTGGACCGATTATATGCGAACTCAGCCTGTGGTAAAGCAACATCCCACTGTTTCGGTTTATCACCCACCAAACAACGAAGTAAACTTCCAAGACTTCTATTGGTCACCTCGGTTTGTCCATCCGTTTGAGGATGGTGTGAACTACTAAAATTAAGCTTAGCCCCCAATCGCTTCCACAATGTACGCCAGAAATGGCTAACAAACTTAACGTCTCGGTCAGAAGTGATAGATCTCGGCACACCATGTAAGCGCACTATTTCGGCAAAATATAGTCGAGCTACCTGGGAGGCGTCAAATGTCTTAGAACACGGGATAAAATGAGCCATTTTTGAGAAACGGTCAACGACTACCATGATGGAATCTTTCTTGCGTTGTGTTAATGGCAGGCCAAGGACAAAATCAATACTAACGTCTTCCCAAGGACCTTCAGGCGTAGGTAAGGGAGTATAAAGACCCTGATTAGTGTGCTGCGTCTTGGCTATATGGCACACACGACAACGGTTAATAACTTTTTGCACATCTCTAGCCAATTTGGGCCAAAAAAATCGATCCCCCACCAAGGCGGCTGTTTTTGCTCTTCCAAAATGACCAGCAAGTGCGCCCTGGTGGCACTCTAATATAATAGCCTCCCTCGAAGAAGAAACGGGAACACATAAATGATGCCCCTTGAATAGAAAACCATCCCGCCGCACAAAGTCACGAAAAATACCACCATGACATTTGTCCCACAACTCCTTAAAATCAGGATCATCCTGATACAAGTGTGCAAAAGGAGCAAACCCCGAAACCTGAAAAGAAGTAGAAGATAATAACGCGGGGCGGCGGCTCAGAGCATCAGCCACCGAGTTGGCTGATCCGGCTTTATGTCGTATGACAAAAGAAAAATCCTGAAGCGTTTCCACCCATTTGGCATGCCGGGGTTTCAACTTAGCTTGTCCTTGAATAAACTTGAGGGCTTCGTGGTCGGAATACAAAATAAACTCAGCCGGTAAAAGATAATGACGCCAATACTCGAGACTGCGAACAATGGCATAAAATTCTTTATCGTACGTGCTATAACGCCGTCTCGTATCATTGAGTTTCTCACTGAAAAAAGCAATAGGTCTCTTTAACTGACTGAGAACACCACCAATTCCGAGCCCCGAAGCATCGCATTCCACTTCAAAAACGTGTTCAAAGTTTGGCAACGCCAAAACTGGAGCTTCGGTCACAGCGTGTTTGAGCCGTTCGAAGGCCGATTGTGCTGCTGTATTCCACACAAATTTGCTACTTTTTAAACACTCCGTAATCGGGGCAACGATCATACTAAACCCTCGAATGAACCGGCGGTAAAATGACGCCAAACCGTGAAAGCTGCGCACTTCATGTAATGATGTAGGCGTCGGCCAGGTTGTAATGGCTGAGATTTTTGTTGTATCCATACGAATGCCCGTTCTTGGTGCGTTAGACAACCCGAATGGCATGACCATCCACTCGTACAACCCATCTCTTGTTTTAAATGCGGTTTTCCACTCGTCCCCGGGACGCATACGGATCTGATGGTAACCACTTCGTAAGTCAATTTTAGAAAAGACACTTGCTCCATGAAGGTGGTCAAGAAGATCATCAAACCGTGGGATTGGAAAACGATACTTGATAGTAATTTTATTAACCGCCCTACTATCAATACACATGCGAAACGTCCCACCTGGTTTAGGAACAAGTAAAGCGGGTACCGCACACGGACTCATGCTTTCCCGAATAAGCCCTTTTTCTAATAGTTCGGTAACCTGCCGATGCAATTCTGCAAATTCTTTGGGATTCATCCGATAAGCAGGCTTATTTGGTATACTGGCTCCGGGCAAGAAGTCTATACAATGCTGAATTTCACGTATCACAGGTAACCCGGCTGGAATTTCTTCAGGGAACACATCTTTAAACTCGTTGAGCAACGGAACCATCGACAACGGGGCAGCTGCGGTTACGGGGTTTTCTTCGATCATTAATAGCCCAAAGACAACCGATGGTGGGGACACCTTTACAAGCCCCACAAAGTCGGTTTTTGATATCAACACGCGATCGGGTGGAGCATCTTTCGGGTTTAAAGGTGCTAACGTGATATTAACGCCATCTTTTTTAAATGTATAAGTGTTACGATAGCCATCATGTTTTACTCGACGGTCGTATAACCATGGACGCCCCAACAAAATATGACATGCGTCCATCGGAATAACCTCACACCATAACTCGTCCGTATACTTATTGCCAATGGAAAAGTGTACTAGACAACGATGAGTAACTTTGACAAGGTTTCCCTTTTTGAGCCAAGTAAGTTGATATGGGTCTGGATGATTCTGTATTGGAAGACCCAATTTTTCAACCATGGTGGTAGACACCATATTCTCACAACTTCCGCCATCAATAATTACAGTGCAAACCTTACCCTTAGCTGTGCATTGAGTACGAAAAATATTAGTTCGGAGCCACGTGGTATCGTCATCTTGATCAAGGACAGCAGTGTTAAGCAATCGGCGGGTAACAAGGAGCTCACCCCGATCAGGGTAAACAACTTCAGTCTCGGCCTCGTCTTCGGTGTCATAAAGTGGATCAACTTCATCAATAAGTGTGAGGACTTGTTTATTTGGACAATCCCTCTTTAAGTGACCTATTCCTTGACATTTAAAACAACGGAGTGAGGAGGTTGTTGGAGTTGGTGAGACGCCGATAAGGGCTGGTGGTTCGGCTTTGATTGGGCCGACCCGAACAGGGCCTGTAGCCGATTGTGGTGCACGGCTAGAAGAGCCAAAACGAGTTGTTGTTTTCTGTTTTGCCAATAGCTGTTTTTCCACTTTGAGTGCCAACCTACAAACATCATGAAACGAGTAATATTGTTGCAAATAAACAACATCAGAGATATCAGTACGAAGACCACCCAGAAAACGTGCAATAGTTTGTTCTTCGTTTTCCTCTACGCCACAACGCATACGAACACGTTCAAACTCAGAAATAAATTCCTCTACCGTAAGGGTTTGTTGTTTGAGGTTGTGAAACTCCACATACGAGTCTTGCTTGTGAGTCACGGGCAAGAACTTTTTTTTCATGAGCCGCTTCATCTTGTCCCATGATTCAACCCGATGTTTACCCTCCCGGTACCGTTGATTTTGCACATGATCCCACCATAAAGAAGCAGACTTTTTTAATCGAATAGCAACGAGTTTTACCTTGATAGGATCAGGTGTGTCACGAAGATCAAATATACGGTCCACCGTGCGTAACCAATCAAGAAAATCATCCGGGCATAAACGTCCTTCAAATTCTGGGATTTCTGTGCGAATACCCAAAGAGCGGATCGGATCAGCCTGTGGTGGTGCCGGGAACGGCCGACGGTGTCGTTGGAGAGGGGTCGGCTGGCGTGGATGACGCTGGTGAAAAAAAAATTCGAATTCACCACCTTCGTTTTCATATTCTTCGACAGCTGAGTCGGTTGGTGTGTCTTCATACTGTCTTTCGTACCTATCGAACGGATTGATTTCAAGTTCACGAACCCGTTGACGAAGTCTTTCAATCTCGACATCACGAGGATCACGCCCGTCATGCCCGTTGCCTCCGGCGGCGAATCTACGACCTTGGCGATGATGATCTTCGTTCCCCGACATCTTGAGATTCCCTGAGCTCTGAATACCACTTGATACGGATTCGTATACGAGTGGGTAAAAACGGCAAACCTAGGCGTAACCCTAGCGGCAATCGTTCTTGGCCAACCAAGTATGATCGTCGGTGTTGTTCTCCGGCCAACCGAATGAACAAGAAACAAAGTTTGTTTCGAAAAGAAATTCTTTTATTCAACTGTGTTTTTCAACCAGGGAATACAACCCTTTAAATAGGAAAAGATGCAAACAAAAAATAGAAACATAATTCTAAAAAAGGAAACGATAACAATCAAATAAAAGACTGAAATAAATAACTTGGATAGGAAGTTTTGGTTGGATTGGATCTTCAAAACATTCAGCCGACCCTAGCCACTTTCAGTGGGCCCGGCTTGGGTTGGGCTAAGTGGGCTTCCTCCTTGATCCGTATCAGGATCGGTGGGAATGAATCACTAGCTACGATGACCATTGACTTGTGTGTCATTTTTATATGTATGTTCAATTTCTAGCCATCACGCAAATTGCATAAATAGGTATATACGTATGGCTTGTACGTGTAACAAGCCTTCCACATGTATTATCGAATGACATATGCATGTTGAAAATGGCAAAATGCTACTTAAAGGTGACTATACTTAGGACTAGTTGTATATGTGCGACGTCTCGTGTTCTCATGTGAATCATGTTTGTAAACCGAAAATCATCGAACAAAAGTTACGTACGTTATAGAGGTTAGATTTAAGTTCATTTGGATACCAAACATTTTGTGGATACCGGGGGACTCATCCTCACCTTCCATCTTCATCTCATTCAATGGATGAGATTAAATTGTCTATTTACACTAGAGGGGTAATTTTGTACAATATATATATATATATATATATCTGTTTTCTGATTATTTTGAGAGCTTAGCAGAAACTTTGATGATTCGACTTTGTCCCGGCTTCCAAGTGCCAGGTTAGATGTCAGTTTAGTAGCCGACTTCTCAGTTGTTCGAGCAAGCCTGGATGATGAAGGTTTTTCCTTTGGGATCGTTCTTTCAAGGTGTTCAAGTATTTTGGATGCCATCTGAGTCGACACAGTAGGAACAAATGCATAGCCTGAATTTCGCATTCTGATCTCCCCATTTTCCACTATTGCCTTGGAGGCTTTCTGCTCAGGTTCACTACTTAAAAGCAATCTCTGAGCACTCGAATCAAATTCACTTTTATGCTTTGATAGAGAACTTCCTTGAGAACAACGCTCAGCTTTCTGCCGAATTCTACGCATCGGACCACCATATCCAAGATCATCTTGTACAGAGCTCCTACGCTTACCGGCCTGAATCAAATTTTAAAATTAACAAGATTTCATAGATTACACAAAAATATGTAATAAAAACAAAACAAAAATCATAGAACAAAGAGATACCATCTTGCTTCCATTTGACCCTTCAAGTTCCCAAGCAGGCTGAGACGATATAAGTGACGGCGTTGGCTGAAATCCAGCAAAACATGTTCTGAGTCTACTTCACCCAAACTAATATTATGAAGCAAGATTGAAGGATAACGTTAACAAACCTTTTTGCTTAAAGTTGAAGGCCCTCTATAATAAGGTGAGCGTGACATTCTGTACATTGCTGTTCTTCCGCGAGATCTAGCCCTTGCAAGCTCAACAGGTGAGGCAACATCCTCTTGGAAGGCCTAAGAAGTCATTTACAAGTATGAGTACAATTTTTTTTGGACAAAGGGTTTGTACCCGGTGAATAGTAGTACAATTCATAAACCTTTTTTTATGAAGTCATAAATAAACATACGAGTATACACACGCAATACAAGAATAAAACTCACTCTTGGAATTGATATAACAGCATGCAAGTTCTCCCTCTCCTCTGCATGCTTGTTCAAAGGGCCACTTTTCGACTCTTTAAGCCTCAACACAAGAGAATTCTTGGAAATATTCGCTTTATCCCCTTCATCAATTTCATATCTGTAAGTCGTCAAATGCTCAATTTCATATCTGTAAGTGGTAAATAATATCAGTAAGAGAACACTTGTTAACGACAAAATGATAAAGTATGAAAATTTGTTAATTGTTTATAAGGCGAGAAAGCAAGGGGTAGTCAGGGTATCCAAAAACAGTAACACTTGTAACAACACTGATCACATCAATATATAACAACCTGGTAAAAGTCTTTTTTTTCAGCATAGTCTCAATATCTGATATCTCAGTAGCAGAAGAAATGTAACGTAAATTCCTTTGTTCTTCATTAGTCCCTGGTCATGAGAAAAACTTTTGTCAGGGACATACAAATCATAAATATAGAAGTCATAGCATGACAAAACATGCACTATATGTAAGTCAAATTAAATTTATAAAAAAACAAATCATCAACTTGTAACAGGAGCCTCAGTTACAGCAACAGCAAGACTGCGTCTCCAAAAGGCGCATGTAATAGCGTAAATGACCCCCGAAAAAAAGCTAGATTTAGAGGTATTCTTAGGGTTAGGGTTTGTAATTGGTTGATCATACGGTGTCGTTTCCCTCAAAACCTTCTTCCTCAACTTTCCACCGGCCCCGCCGTTGTATCCGTCGTTCGCGAACGTCATCGGAAAAGAAGTTAGTTATGCGAAGATAGTGTGTTTCTTAGTTTATTATGCTTGTAGGTGTTTATGTTTCTGTGTGTTTTGTCATGCAATTTTGATCCCTATTTATAGGAGATTTACTCAAACCCTTGTCAATGAAAATTATGAGAGATTAATGGGCCATTAATCTCTTTCATAATTAGCCTCCATAATAAATTAGTGGTTATATGACCAAATTAAATATGGTCATTTAATGCATTCAAACCTGCCACTTGAAAATGTCAAATTTGTTACTACCTTCAATGTTTTCTTAAAATAGATTTTTAACTTTTCAAGTTTCAAGTTTCAAGGTTTCAACTTTTCAGGATTAGTGGTTTTTCCTTTATAAGTAGTATAGATAAAAAAAATATTGATGTGTTTTTTATTTGGAACTCAAATCTTAGCAAAATAATTACAAGATTGATGTGTTTTATTTCTAATTCAAATCTTCTATAAATATCTTCCAAATTTTTCTCGAAAGAGGTTTTTTTAAAGCATTACATATTTGATTTTAATTAGCAATCACAACTTGTGGAGTGATCGACTGGTTTGTGATAGTAGAACCTAGGGTTCAAATCTTTCAATCGACTAAATCTTTAAAAAAATCTAGAATTTCAAAAAAATGTAATGACATGGCTTTATGGGATGATTAGTGGCATTATGATTTGGCATATTATGCAAAAAAAAAAAGATGACATGGCTGCATGATGACATGGATTTATGACATGGCTTTATGGGATACCATGTGGAATTAATATGTCACATGCCTCCTCTTATATATAAAGTAGATATATATATATATATATATATATATATTTATTAGGACGATAATTTTTAACTATCTCGCAAAATTTATACTATAAATTATCTCACATGTCCCAAGCAGGACTTGAATCCGCAATCATTTGGTTAGGTTGGAGAGTTTCTAACATAACATGGGTACCATTGAAACACAAACCCTTGAACCTTTCGGTGACAACTTATCTTACTCAAAGCACTAATCGAATATGTTTTTTAAGGCACTTTATTAAAACCAACAAAACAAAACAAACCAACAACAAAGAAGAAACCCTCTGGGAAATGCCCCAAGAGGCAACCAACAGCAAACAACCAAAGCTATACAAACACCCTCCCAAAAGACAAAACGAAACACAAACACTAATACCCCTCACAAGCTACAAACGCATGAGATATGAGAATGCAGGTAATAAAACTAAGAAACAAGGTTGCCCCACACCACAAGATAAACGAGACAAGCCCATCGCCAAGGAGGAAAGCTAATTAGGAGCAGCAACATCACACATCACCTGGTGTTTCCCACATAGAGCTGGTCTCACAACCCATTTTTCCCAAGGAAACTTATGCTTTTTGGATCTTCTATTAATCCAATCGAACGTCTTAATTTGTATGTCCTGGAAGACTCCCCCTCTCGTTCTTCGCTTTGAAAACTCTCAAATTCCTACTTTTCCATATATAATATGCAGCAACTAACACCACAACTTCCCAAAGAACTCTTGCCTCTTTTTCCATTCTGACGCCCCCTCTATGACATATCATATCATTTAGCGTAAAGGCATCCACTGGACCGACTCCCCACCACGCAAAAATCCTATCCCATACACTCAAGGCTTTTTCACACAACACAAGGCAATGATCTACTGATTCCACTACATTATCACAACTTGGACATAAAATAGAGTCAAGATCGATACTTTTTTTGCCAAGCTCCACCCGCACCGGGAGCCTTCCAAGCACCGCCCTCCAAACGAACACATTAACTAATCGTATATCTTTTGTAACTTATACCAATATATTTATGAACTTCTAGAGGTTTTATGATAACAAGTAATGACAGAAAAAGGAAAAAAGACAGAAGAAGACATTAAGGGCCCGTTTGTTTTGGGTGTATGGTGATAGTGCAACCCATTTCTTATCCTACTATGTCCTAATAAGAGTTTTGATGTATGTCTCTATAATAGTCCTGCTATAGATGAAACTTTAAGCAATCATTTACGCATTATGTATCATGCATGAAGTAGTGAGACACGTATGCACAACCATCTAATGCATCTCTATTAACAACAATATCTTCATCCCTAATATTTGAATATTTACTCATGGGAATAAAATATATTGGGTTCCACTAACAAATATGATGATTCAATATATCTTTTCATACATTGCATCTTATCCATTTTCATCCTATAAATAGGAACTATTCTTAAGTGATTTAGAGACAACGTTCCTCACATCCCTACCTATTACTCTCATATCTTTCTTTCTCTAATAGCTTATACAATCTCTATCTTTCTCATGATATAATACACCTAAGTAAAAGCTCCTAATAAATCCTCCTTTAACTCGAAGATTTACTCAGTTCCACCTAAAATCTGTAGCGTAAAACCGTATATGTAATGTAAACTACCAACAGGGAATCGCCACCCAAAAAACCATTCTCCCCACAAACAAACAAAAGAGGTGTAGAAGGAATCGCGGAAAGTAATAGGCTATTCAAAAAGAATAATGGTGTTGTTGCCATCGCAGGACAAAAGGAAAACTCAAAAATGCAACCAACCCACGATACGGAAAAACAAAAATTTGCAAATCATTTCAAATTCTATAACGATCCTTTCGTCTTTAACGAATCAAAAAGAAATGTCTGCGCGCTAGTCACGTCCTTGTTTACGAAACGGATCAAAGATTACGAGATGCCGAATGGACTTAAAGTGCCATCTAATCTAAAATCTTATTGTAGGAAACTAGAGAGGGGGGGTTGAATAGTTTACCGGTTAATTGGTCGTTTTAAAACTTTGCTTAGAAAATTGTTTGATTCGAGTTGTATGTCAATCAATCAACAATATGAATCACAACTAAAATATCTAATGTAATGAACTAAGTAAACAATAACAATATAGAGATAGATAAAGAAACGATCAAACCAAGACACCAAGATTTATAGTGGTTCGGCAACGAAGCACCTTCGTTCATACTCCACTCCCCGAGTACTCCACTCGAGATTTCACTATGTCAACAAGCTCCTTTTAGGAGGCGAAAACCATTTACACGTCGCTTACTTTTGTTTTCCAACACTAAGCTAGATGTCGAGTTCTAATCTTAGCTAGAACCAATCTAAGACTTCACTAAATCTTTGTTGCACTCACAAGATATATACCTTTGGATTGACACACAATCCAAATCACACCAATACACAATATACACTATTGGATCTACACACAATACAATTTACACAACAACACAAAGTAAATGTAATGAAGATATATGATCTTGAGAAGGAAGAGAGAGATCACTTGATAACAATTCGTATGTAGAAGAATGCGATTGTTCTTCTCTTGCACTTGATTAGAAGAAGAAGGGAGGAAGAAAGAATTAATCACTTGAAACTAGATCAAGGTATGTTAGTGATCAAGATATGTGTTTTAGAAAAAAAGAAAGAAGAGAGAAAAGTAGATCTGAGAAAATTTGTGGCAAGATGTTCAGTTTTTCAGATGGGGTGGCCCAGTATTTATAGAAGACTAAAAAACCGTTATGCTGGCGGCGGTCCCTAATATATAAGGGGACCGTTGTAGACTAAGCTCCTCTTTTTGTCTTTTTGTAGGGAAGGTGTTATTTGTTTTAGAACCTTCCATTTTGGGGGAAAAATCTGATTTCAAATTTATTGTTTTAATATTACATTTCTTTTATAAATAAATATTTTGTTTTTATATTTTTATAAAAACATTTTTGTAGAATTGTAAGGTTTAAGAAAAATATTTTATTTATCACTAATCATGTTTAATGATTTGTTTATCCATACCTTAAGTGATTAATTTTAGAAATAGTATTTTATGATTAGTAATTTATAAACGTTTATTTTTATCGTAAACGTTTTTACATTTTGTTATTATCAAAACATCGAGAGATCAAAAAATATAAATAACGTTTTTAGACATTATTTGTATTAACAATCTCAAATGAGTTTAATTCCATTTCTCCCCCTTTCTGTCGAAATCAAAAAGGTTGATCGTCGAATGGTAGTAGCGAAAAAGAAATCGACGATTAAAGACTCCCATTGATGTAAGCTCCCCCTTGTTTGGGGCACCAAAGGATCGATCTTACGATAAGTTGTTTGCTACAAATCAAGGTTAGAAATACGAGTTCATAGCATGACAAATATCTTTCAAGTTAACACATTGCATTTAAATTAACAAAAGAAGAGTTTCATTCCACCA
>BQNB010190782.1:0-11751 GCA_026074375.1 Tanacetum coccineum | reverse complement strand
TAGGAATAAAAGAAAAAACGAGTCATATGAAATAAACTCGAGGTCGAGTTACGAACCTCCTATTTATATTAAACATCAAGTATAGTTTGTTATATACACAAATAAATTACCAAAATCCTCCTCCCGCCCATCTTTCTCTCTCACACACTCACTGTGTGTATCCATTTTCCATCTTCATATACACATTTTCATAATTTACAAGTTTCACATAACGAAATTTACACGTTTAGTTCATCGTTTTCGACCCGATTTTATCCGAAAAAAGCGTCGTTTCGAATTTGTGATCAGAAGAACGTTCTAGAAGCATTCGCTTGAGATTAATAACGGTTTTTATAGTGATGACGTCACCGTGAGGTTAACCTTTAAGTTTCCGTTTTAATTAGTGTGTGAATTAGTTCACTGAAGAGTTTATTTACTTACTGAAGATTAATTTTAACTGTTTTGATAGGTTGAATCAGGGATGACGTCACCGTCATGTTAACCTTTAAGTTTCCGTTAAAATTAGTGTGTGTGTGTGTGTGTGTGTGAATTAGTTCACTGAAGAGTTTATTTACTTACTGAAGATTAATTTTAACTGTTTTGATAGGTTGAATCAGGGATGACGTCACCGGAGGTTAACGTTTAACTTTTGAAGCTTCAATTCGACCTAATAATTTGCGGTTCGTTTTCGTTTTGTTAAAATTAATGTTGCGCGATCAAGTTAGTTGAAGATTTTATTTACTTGTGTGATGTGAAATGTGCGATTTCGATATGTTAGGTTTACGATGATGATATGATCTGTGCGTGTGAATGAGCTATGTGTGATTAATTTGTATTTGTGCGATTTTGTGATTTTCGATGGTTAATAGTTAGTTTAGTTGCATTTATTGAGCTGCAGTAGTGTAGAATTTGTGTATTTGATTAGCGATTGACGCGTTCTAGTTAAAACTGTGTTTGTATACGTGATTTGAGTAAGAATTAGATGAACAGATGAAAACTATAATTGTTGAAAGTTTTGCGTATTATGTGAGCAAGTGAGGTTTAGTTGTATGCTGAGTTTGAATATTTGCTCGTTCGTGACTAGTTAATTTGTTTGCGTGATTAAGCTAAACTAGCTTCGGATCTGTTTATTTGATTAGGTGATTGATGCATATACGACATAATTGTGATTGTATTACAATTTTTATTTGATCTGATTTGCTTATAGTTATGCTGCATATTGTTATTAGTGAGATAAATTTGTTCGTTAATAAAAGCTTTGACTACCAAATTGTTATGCCGTGATTGTAATATTATCCTATATTAGAGGTTTTAATTTTGTTACATAGATTCTAGGAGTCATGGGCAGCTTTTTGTTCTTCACTATACCCCATGATTTAATACGAACGACGAATCTTGTTCACATTCCACTTGGACATTCAGGATATAGTTACCACAATACTAGTTCAGTCAGATAATTTACAGCAATTGGCACGTTGTAGAAAGTCCTTAACGCATATGTAAGAAAATTACTCAGGGATTGCAGGGTGTAGGTCCTTGTAATCTGGGTATGAATCATAAGCCTATGATACTGTTTATCTTACCTGTTAATTCATGCATAATTCATCTCTAGGACTCCCTGACTAAGAATGGTTCTTTGTTAGCTTTGGTTATCTGTTTTGTTGGCAGAATCACGGGATGACTGTCACGGATGTTATAGTTAAACGTTTGGAGCTTCAGGAGGTATTTGGACTAATAATTTGCGGGTTCGTTTTCGTTTTTGTTAAACTTAATGTGCCGTGATCAAGTAGTTGAAGATTTTATTTACTTGTGTGATGTGAAATGTGCGATTTCGATATGTTAGGTTTACGATGATATGATCTGTGCGTGTGAATGAGCTATGTGATTAATTTTTATTTGTGCGATTTTGTGATTTTCGATGGCGAATAGTTAGTTTGGTTGCATTTATTGACGAAAGACGAATTGAGATCGTAGGTAAATATGTGTATTTGTTAGAAAATGGACGCGTTCTAGTTTTAAAAACTTCACATGTGTCTGGTATATGCGATTTGAGCAACAATTAGATGAACAGATGAAAATTATAGTTGTTGAATGTTTTGCGTATCATGTGAGTAAGTGAGGTTTAGTTGTATGCTGAGTTGACGACTAGTTAATTTGTTTCCGCGATTAAGCTAAACTAGCTAAGGATCTGTTTATTTGATTAGGAGATTGATGATTCATTATAGACAGTATTCTGCTTGTCTTCGAAATTTTATTCTGATCTGATTTGCTAATAGTTATGCTGTATATTGATACTAGTGAGATAAATTGTTCTTTAAAGCTTGTACCAAATTACTACTGCCGTGATAGTAAATATTATCCTATATTATGAGGTTACTTGTGATACAAAGATTGCTAGGAGTTATGGCGTTTTTTGTAATAAGATTTTCACATATACCTGATTAAACTAACGACGAACCTAATTCACATTCCACTTGGACATTCAGGATATAAGTTACACAATTTAAGTTCAGATAGATAATTACGGCAATTGGCAAGTTTAGAAAGTCCTTCAGCATATGTAAGAAAGTTATCAAGATGCAGTGTATGGTCCCCTAGTTATTCCTGTGTGATGGAATCATAAGCCTATGATACGTTATCATACCTGTTAATCATGCATAAATCCATCTCTAGGACTCCCTTGTCTCAGATGCGTTCTTTGTAGCTCTTCGTTATCTGTAAGAAATTCAGAAACATGCACTATAGCTCTTTGAGTGTTTGAATTTCTGAACATAATTATCATCCCTGATGCAGAGTACTTAAACTGTATTTTTGTTTTTTGCTCCATAAGCAGCTGGATAATGCAGTACTCAATAAGATTATGCATCTTTTATTTACTATGACATACATTTCCACGGAATATCAGATCAAGTACTGTCACTTTCTTTTATAATACTTCTTTATGTGTGCTGAACCAGGGAAAATCGTCTGACAGAATCACCATAAGCTTCACAGTGTGTAAACTTAATCATGAAATCTGTTTTCTCAATCTTTGACAATCTGTATCATATTTTTCCCTTCTGCCTCTGTCCAATAGTCCGACATAACGCTGATAAAAAGCTCTTCCTGCATGCTGCTTGGTTCCTCATAGTTACAAGCATAAACTGGGACAATGATACTGCGAATGGAAACTGCTTCTTACATCTGTACTTCATGATCATGCATTTTGTCTGTACGCTGATAACGCCCGTGTTTCTCTATTGTTCGACTTCCCTGACTGTTGCCTTTCTGGCCCAATACCATCTGGCACTCTTGGAGAGCTTGATGCATTAAGAGTTCTAAGCCTGAGATCAAATCGCTTAAGTGGAAGTTTACCATCTGATCTCCGCCCTTCCATCACTTCGCTTCTCGATTCCTTCAACATAAACAAATTTCATACTATCGATACAACCTTATTTACATCAAGATATCATATATATGACCTATCATTAACTCATTTACCGGAAATATCATCCAAATATCCAATTGTTAACACGGTTAACCGGATTATACCTCCATAATAACTCCCTATCCGGTCGAATTCCCGATATCAGATTATCAAAACTAAAACATCTTAACATAAGCTACAATAATCTCAAAGGTCGTATTCCATCTTCCTTCAAAGCTTTCCCAAGTTCATCATTTATAGGAAATCCTTTGTTATGTGGAAAACCTCTTAAGTCTTGTCGACATACTCTTTTCAAAAAGAAATTTTCAGTATGGGCTGTTGCAGCAATGGCATTTGTAACGTTACTTTTGGTTGTCGCCTTTGTTTTTGGCTGTCTTAGAAAAAAGAGTAGTGATGAAAGGACTGAGAAGCCTAAAGAGGAGTTTTCTAGTGGACCATATCCTCCTGAACACAACAAGCTGGTTTTCTTTGAAGGTTCTTCTTATAACTTTAATCTTGATGACTTGTTGAGTGCTTCTGCTGAGGTGATCGGAGAGGGCATTTCCGTAAAAGTAAATTACTCTAATACCTCCATTAGTAGCAGTATATTAAAGATCATATAATTATATTATTAATTAAAGTCTTGGAGTATATATAAGCAGCTTGGATGAGTTGTACTAATGTGGGTTATGAAAAGGTTGAGTCACGTGGATGCGACTAAGCTTGAGTTTCAACAGCAATTGGAGCTTATTAGGAGTGTCGGAAAGCACCAAAATGTTGCTACTCTTCATGCTTTTTATTACTCAACGGATGAGAAGCTTCTTTTGTATGATTATTATGCTGCTGGTAGCTTAATGGCCCTCTTGCATGGTACGTGTATTTCACTTTTTGTAGTCTGGATTTACGTTTTGCAACTTATTACCATAATTGTGTTTTACAATCATGATAATCACCAGTTACGTGTTTGAGAAGTCAACGGATAGATTCTGCTTTTTCGTTACTTGAGTATTTAGGGGTCAAATAGTCACTTTGAAATGAGTTTTACTTATTTAACCCTTCTTACCCTACTTTGAGAAACTTTTAATCTTATCACCTAAGCTGACCCTTCCTGATAATGCCGTTTTTAAACATTTCATTTGTTAAGTCCTATAATAATAATCATAATCTGCCAGACATATCTGATTATCAAAACTTTATGTGGGAGAATGACATTAAACGTTATCTGTTATACCCGCTTTATTATAGTGTTAACTGTTACTGTATCTTTTTTTGTCGCTTTGGTAATCAGAATTTTCCAAACACTCCAAGCATGTGAATATCTAATTACCACAACTTAAAACGGACAGAACCCCTTTTATAGATATCCACTTTTTTACAGTTAGTTATTTGATTATGCATATCTGATACTCAGTATCAAGCAATAACTTCCACAACGCAGATCCAAAGACCCTGTGTGTGTAGTCTGTCTGTATGCACTTCTTGTTGCTAGTTAAAAGTCCGTTTTTTTATGTGAATTATCTCTACTCAGTAGTCTGCATAAAAACTACAGGAAACACTGGTCCGGGTAGAACTCCATTTGCTTGGGAGCCCAGATTCAAAGTTGCACTTGGAACCGCCAAAGGCATAGCCCATATCCATTCTATCGGAGGCCCGACATTCACTCTGGGAAACATTAAAATCTATCACACATACTAATAGACCAAGACATGGAAGCCCGAATCACTGACATCGGTTTAATCCCTATCATGAACATCCCACTCATTCCATCTTCCCACTCCTCTGGATACCAAGCTCCTGAAGTCCTAGAAACCAAAGTGCACACCCATAAATCCGACATCTACAGCTTCGGTATCCTCCTTCTCGAGATCTTAACTGGAAAAAAACCATTCCAATCACCATCAGGAGGCGAAATGGTGGATCTTTTAGTATGGGTTCAAAAAGTTGTTAAGGAAGAGTGGACAACTGATGTTTTTGATGTTGAGCTTATGAGGTCTCCTAAACTTGATAATGAGATGATCCAAATGTTGCAGATTGCTTTGGCATGTGTGGAGAAAGTTCCTGATAGGCGACTATCTATCACTGAAGTTGTGGGGAGGATTGAGCTGATTCAGGAATATGACTCGGATAATGGTTCAGTTTCTGATTAGAATAAATAAATCGAGACTTAAGTGTGCAGATCATGTCATTACAGTATAAACTTACGTTATTGTAGTTAGCAGAAAAAGAAAAAAGAAATGCAGTATTTGATTTTTTTTAGAGCTAATATACTTGGAACTTTGAAAGCCTTATTGCTTAGAGACTGTTAACATTTTGATTTGCATTAGATATTGACCAGATTAATTTTTATGTTTCTTCAAGATTAACGTTGGTGCGGAGAAAGAAATTGTGAAATGGATAAACTTGGTTTAAGAAGATGTGTTGGCTAAAATGTTTTTGTTTTGTTTAATATTTGTTGCTTAGTTGTGGTGTTTGTATGGGTTGTATGATTAAATATGTTCTGGAAATGAACTTTATGGATTGTTAGCTTACAATGTAAAAAAGTTGGGGAAAACTTCTTCGGATGACAATACTTTTACAAGCTTTTGGCTTGTTCGAGAGTCGAGACGTTTGGTTAGGAACAACGAATACTATCCCTCTCTTCATCAATAATTACAAAAGCATACTATCCAAAGCCTAAAACGATACACTCGTTGAGAACTTGACATTGTTACATTGTATTCAAATTGACTATTACTTTCTTAAAAACTCAGTTATAACCCAAATGCATTTTGCCAAATGAACCGCGATGTACAAATGATGATGAATTGGTTAACTATCAGAAGCTGTTTGGTAGGACTTTTGTGGTTCAAGAATGGTATTGGGCGGGTTGATCTGAGTTTGGACCATGAGGCCCAGTGAAGCTATTTTTTTTCTTGGTATTCGGTGACAAGTCTTAGCCTAACCCGGATACCAAACCGGTCAGAGTAAGGAGGTATTTGTTTGGGTTAATGACATGTAATACCAACATACTTTCTTATTTGTTCACTTATCAAATATAAACAAAAAAAAGTACTACAATACTTATCAAACTTTCAAATTTTGGTTTCATTATCATACGTTTTAGAGTCATCTCTTTGCGCCGTTAGTCCTTTTGACTAACGACCGTTTGTAATTAACTCAAAAATATGTATTCTTTTTCTTTTCTACTTATTTAAAAAAAAGTATTTAAAGTTTTTCGATTTTCTATAGACGTTTCTATTTGTTTTTATATACTATTTTATACGTTTTTAAAAACGACTTTATACGTTTTTTATATATTTTTTACGTTTTTATACGTTTTATACACGTTTTTATATACGTTTTTTTATATATTTCCGAATCATCATGGTTGGCAGAATAAAAATTGTTATCTTTCACTTTTTATTCTTGATATGTCAATGAAATGGTGTTTAAGATTGTACTACCCAGTTTGTGTAATACCAGATTGATTTCAATGGAAGACATTTAGAAAAATCGTGGGAATGAATTGTATGGTAATGCTTACGTCTCAATGCTATTAAGTTTTATATTTTGATCCGTCTGCCTGAGTTTTCTGAATGGATTGACATAAAAGTTAAAAACAACTAGTACAAAATAGGATAATATAAGGTATATATTAACATTTGAAAGTGATTAAGTGATAACCACATTATGTGATAAAACTTAATTTTTTTGACATCATTTGTGCTTTTGGGTGATTCGACTTTGTTTGCTTTAGTTCAACTTTGCTAATTTCGTAAGCAGCTCTTTGTGTCTGCATTAGACTGCTTATTTCAAAGTTAACTTTTACCTATTAATCCTTTTTAGTGCTATATACTCTTTTTTATAGGCACATTACGGCTTGTAAAACTCTAATCATCACCGCTTAAAAAAAATTATTGTTATATGTACGTAAAACTATAATACCACTTTCCATGGTAACAATTATTCGATACTTGTTAATACATCCGCACACATTAAGTGTCCACTATGACTTTTTAAAGTCTTTTCTCTTCAACTTTAACCTTAAATATATTTATTTGTGTTTTATAATACTTAATAAAAATTATACAAATGCAAATACATTTTCAAACTTAATCCATTCATATATCTTGCATTAATTATTATATAACACGTACAAAAATATTTAGAGTCAAAGTTGGAAAAGATGACTTAAAAAGATCATAATGGACACTTAATGTGGGACGGAGGGAGTAATATATACTTTCCGGTTTTTAAAGATACGAGTCATACGACAAAATTGATTTATCTTACATAAATTGTCACTATATATACTTATAGTTCTAACAATTATAAATTGTTATTAAAAAAATCTTAACCCATTGTATTTATATTCAGTTTCCATACATGAATCCTGTCTCTCCTTATATATTTCCGACATAAAACAGATGGGGTAAAACACCATTCACAAAGGTCATCAAATTGAACATATCTCGCAGCTTTTGTCTCTGTTATGGAAGATAGGTTCATGGAAAAAGATGTTTTTATGTGGCAAAAAGAGTCTGGAAAAGCCTAAGTTGGAGCTTCCGCGTGAGATAATAGAGTGGGAAATATTACCAAGACTTCCTGCTAAGTCCCTACCTCAATTCATGTGTGTTTGCAAACAATGGAGATCACTCATATCGTCATGTGAGTTTACTAGGAAGAACCTTCACTACCTAAAAAACAAGCAATCTCTAACCCACCGTAAAGTTATTGAAATTGACAGGTTATCAAAAACCTTCACTACTCGTGATTGTGACGATCTTAACAACCACGATTTAACTACCACCCGTTCAATCCCGTTTGTCAATGAAGCACAAAAGGTGAACCTTCTAGCAAGCTTTGACGGACTGGTATTTGTAGAATTACCATACATTTTTAAGTATGCGTTTTGGAATCCATTGACGGGTGCATATGAGAAGTTGTCAAACTCTCCTAATATCTTCTTAACTTTTGGTGCTTTCGGTTTCTATTTCGACTCACATAAGAAGGATTACAAGGTTCTACATGTGGCTTGTTACGGTGCCTTTAGAGCTTTTATCTATTCTCAAAGACACAAATCAACTAAAGAGATTCAATGGTTAGAACGTCCCCAATTAGTCTCCAACTCGTTTTGGTCAACCCCGATTTCTTTGGGTGAAAGTCTTTATTTTATGGTGAAACCTTACAAATTTACTAATTGCCCTCAATGTTGGATTATTGTTTTTGATGTGAAGTCGGAAAAGTTTAGGG
Organism: Tanacetum coccineum; assembly: GCA_026074375.1. Classification (NCBI taxonomy): domain Eukaryota; kingdom Viridiplantae; phylum Streptophyta; class Magnoliopsida; order Asterales; family Asteraceae; genus Tanacetum; species Tanacetum coccineum. The sequence goes on along the minus strand of BQNB010190782.1, from coordinate 3,134 downwards.
AGATACGCTTCCCCCCTCTGAACCGAGAATACGCATATTACGATGGGAGTTTAATGTTGATCAAAGGTTGCATTCACATTTGTGTTGCTACTTATATTCACATACAAGAAACTGGCTTAATAATGGAGACGGATGGTGAATTGTGGAGGATGGATGGTGATAGGGATGGTTGGACGAAGGTCAAGGATTTTCCACCTACACACAATCATCCATTGACGTTTGACGAGATGGAAGACTTGGCCAGAAACTTAGAGGCTAACAACCGTCGTGAGTATTTTACTCCAACTAGGAAAATGTTATACCTTGAGACTCTTGTGTCACCGTGACTTATTAAAGTGAAGTACCATTAAACGTTATCTGTTATACCCGTATTTTATTGTGTTAAACGTTATGTTTATCTTTTTATGTCGATCCCCACCATTTGCGTAATTAGAATTTTCCAAACACTCCAAGCATGTGAATATCTAATTACCACAACTTAAAATGGACAGAACCTCTTCTATAGATGGTATTTGATTATGCATATCTGATACTCAGTATCAAGCAATAACTTCCACAACGCAGATCCAAAGACCCGTGTGTGTAGTCTGTCTGTATGCACTTTTTGTTGCTAGTTAAAAGTCCGTTTTTTTTATGTGAATTATATCTACTCAGTAGTCTGCATAAAACAACAGGAAACACTGGTCCGGGTAGAACTCCATTTGCTTGGGAGCCCAGAGTCAAAGTTGCACTTGGAACCGCCAAAGGCATAGCCCATATCCATTCTATCGGAGGCCCTTCATTCACTCTGGGAAACATCAAATCCTCAAACATACTAATAGACCAAGACATGGAAGCCCGAATCACTGACATCGGTTTAATCCCTATCATGAACATCCCACTCATTCCATCTTCCCACTCCTCTGGATGGAATACCACACTAGCTCACCTGAAAGACAAAAGTCCTATAGGAGAAAACCAAAAGTTACCACATCCCATATCACATAAATCGACATTGCAAGCTTCAGGTTTATCATCCGAGCTCAACGACAAAAGCAATCTCATTGATCTCACGAAGGAGTGTCACAATGAACTCACTTCGGGGGAGATTGTTAGCCTCAAAATATTAAGTCGAACAATGGAAGTTCATTCATTAATTATATTAGGTCTCGATCATTAATTAATATACGTTGTAATAGGCTAGATGGGTAAACGGGCTCATAAATGTAAGCTAACCGGTCACGTGTATCGGGCGAAAGCCCAAGTAATCCTGAGCTCGGCCCGTAGAAATACTAAAGGCATGCAAGCCTTTTAGTCTAGGTATAAATACCACTCTCCATGGATGGAGAGTGGAGTTGGTCATTTTGTATTATTTCATTTTGCAAGTAAACTCTCCCATTCTCTCTCACTTTCTCTCTCTACTCTCTCTTTCTCTACATTTCTCATCTTCTTCCTACTTTTCTTGTTCTTAATTATGAAGTGAAGTGATTTCTTGGTTCTGACAGTTTAGTAACTAAACAGTAAATGAGCATAAAATTTATAGTGAAAATGACTGTCCGTTTTACATTATTTGCTTGTTTAGCGTTAATAGTTAGTTTGGTTGCATTTATTGACGAAAGACGATTGAGCTGTAGTAGTGTAGAATTTGTGTATTTGATTAGCGAATGACACGTTCTAGTTAAACTAGCTAAACTAGTTAATTTGTTTCTGTGATTAAATTAAACTAACTAAGGATCTGTTTATTACATTAGTTGATTGATGCATTATAGACAAAATTGTGCTTGTCTTCGCAATTTTAGTCTGATCCGAGTTGCTAATAGTTATGCTGCATATTGATATTAGTGAGATAAATTGTTCGTTAAAGCTTGTACCAAATTAGTATTGCCGTAATAGTAATATTATCCTATATCATGAGGTTACTTTTGATACATAGATTGCTACGAGTCATGGCACTTTTTGTAAGTAGGATTTTCACATATACCTGATTAAACTAGATTAAACTAACGACGGACCTAGTTCCCATTCCACTTCGACATTCAGGATATAAGTTACACAATTCAAGTTCAGATAGATAATCACGGCAATTGGAAAGTTTAGAAAGTCCTTCAGCATATGTAAGAAAGTTACTCAGATGCAGGGTGTAGGTCCTAATATTTCTGTGTATGAATCATAAGCCTATGACTGTCTGTTGAACATTATTTACTTGTGTAGCGTTATAAACTGATCTTATTATGTTTTGAGTTGAGATGGAGCATGTTTAGGATATGTTGCTAATATTGAATTAGAAATAACTTACTCAAATTTTTGTAGTATGTTGCTACTAAATGCATTCTTCAAGTTTTGCAAAACATTTGTTGTAAACATTTATTACTTGTTTAGGTAAATCAATATAATGGACAAAAGTTGGATCAATGCACACATAAAAAGCACTACTTATAGAAAAGGAGTCGAGTCTTTTACTGATTTTGCCCGTGCTAGAGATATAAGAGGATCTATTGCATGTCCATGCCTTAGATGTTGTAATGATGAATTGTTAGAGGTAGAGGAGTTTCATGACCACTTATTGCGTTATGGTTTTTTACTGGGGTACACAATATGGACTATTTATGGGGAGCTTGCTACTCCCCCAACATCTTAGTCTACTAGCGTTCATGAAACATCTTTTGTTAAAAACGACATGATAGGCTTGGTTCGGGATGCATTTGGTTTAAGTTCTTCTCCTTTGAATCATGAAAAAACGGAGGAAGAAATGCTTGATGGAAAAGAAGATGAATCCGCCGAAACAAGTGTGTTAGTGCAAATATTACGATATTTAATCTATATAATCTCTTTATGTTTTGATGATGACAAACATGTAACATGTAATACATAATGTAAAGTACGCTAGTTACTCATAATCACAAATCATCAATGCATACATACATCAACATCTCTTAACTTCTCAAATCTGCATCAACACTGATGTTTGTTTGCACCCGACAATACATGTTACACTTTAAATGTGGCTATTTTCCCCCGAAAACATGTTATACTTTCACCAGACAAGTTTGTCACCACAAAAATACAAAAATAGGAGCGTCTGTCAGGGCGGCCCCCTTAAATACGGCGGTCCCCCCTGAGGCCCCCTAATATATCTGGGACCGCCATTTCTCGAC
>BQNB010190781.1:0-11751 GCA_026074375.1 Tanacetum coccineum | reverse complement strand
TGGCAGTTTTTTGTCTGTTTTTGGTCATTTAAGCTCGTTTTTAGAGGTAAAAGATATGTGTAATTAAGCACTTATCAAAAGGCTTGCGATCATTGTGGGCAGCAAGGGTATTTATCTTTCTCGATTATTACTTTAGTCTTATTTTTTGCTGATATATGATTTATTTCTTCGTTTTGCAAAAATGGCTTTCAGGAATTTTATCTATACCGAAGATGATGATGACCTTGCTTTTCTGCCTAAGGAGCCATCCTTAGGATTTGATATTGGTTCCCCTTCTGCTTCAGTGAATACGGAGCTTCCTAAAGATGTTGAGGAGCCTGAAGTTCAACCTGCAAAGGTTACTGCAGACTTAGGGGAGAGTCCGAAAGCCGGTGTTTTTGTTGTGCACCCTGGGAGTGTAGCTGCCCACATCAAAGAGAGGAAGTGTAAAAGGAGGGGAGGTTCTTCAAGGCCTCTTGTGAAGAGGAAACTAGCCTTTGGGTCATCAAGTTCTCGTGCTATACGTGCCAAAACCTCTGCTTCTAAGGATAATGCTCCTATTCTTTCCATATATGATGATGATGAGGGTAAATTTCTAGTTCGTTTAGTTCTCTTATGAAGGTATTGATTTTCTTATTCATCCTTTATTATCTTTATATGTCCTTTAGGCCTCTCGGATTGTTTTGAGCTTAAAGATGCTAATGCCTATCACTTGAAGATTCCTGCCATTACTCTACCAGCTTGGAAAGGCCATTTGGATAATCAAATGGATTTGGAACTACTTGATCTTCATGACCACTGTTATGCGCGGCAGGCTATGGTGGATAATGCAGTTAACAAGAGAGCTCATGAGTTTTTACAAGTTATTGAGAAGATGAGTGGTGAACTAATGTTATCAAGGCTAGGGAAAGGTCTTATGATGAGGAATATGAAGGGCTTCAAGTCAAATGTGAAGCCGCTATGGCCGAGTTTGATTAGAATCCTGTTGTACTAGCTCTTCGGGAGAAGATTTCTTCCCTGACTGCTGATGTTAAAGAGCACAAAGGTAACCTTGATAGGATGATGCTAGAGAGCCAAAAATAGGCAGGCTACCAAGTGACCCTTTTAACACTTGAATTAAAGGTTAATTCTTTAGAGGTGGATAAGGCTAGGTTGGAGGATGTTAAAGCGTCTCTTTGTAGAGAGGTTGAGGAGCTCAAGCAAGATAAGAGGGATGTAGTTTCAAAGGTCGTACCTTATGCTACCATGGAGTTGGTGCATAGTGATGAGCTAGGCAGGCTTGTTGGTAAGTTGGTGTCCTCCGCCATTACTTATGGACACTATAGAGTTTATGAGCGGATTGCAGCTATGAAAGAGCCTTTTGACTTATCAAAGGCTAAAGGATATCATTCTTCGTACCAGAAGGATCATACTCAGGCTAGCAATGATTTTGCCACTACTATATTCCCTTGGCTGGACGAGTTCATAGCAGATGCCACAGCTCTGATTGAAACTCTGTTGTCGAAGAAGCCTCCCATGTTACAGAAGCCTACTCCTTTAAGGACCCAAATACCTATGCCTTTTTCCTAGAAAGCTACTCCGTCCTCTGCTTCATCTTCAAATCCGATGTCTCTTCATGTTGATCTTGTGAAGCCCTCTCCATCTCCGCTTGAATAAAGGTCACCATGTTGGTGTTAATTTAGCCCCAAGGGTGGTGTGTACCCTTTGAATTTATTTACTTTGATCCAGGCTTCGGCCTTTAAGATAATTTATCTTTATGATGGTTCATGTTGGCCATTGTTTGAACAATGTGTGTCAACCCTTTTGGTTATTTTTTTTAATGGTTACCCCTTTCTAAGGGTTGAATATAGGGATGCAATCCCACCTTTTGTAGTATGTCGTATTTTTGTTCCTTTGGAGGCCTAGGTATGATCCTCATATTGTTTATTGCTAAATCATTTTGCTTTGTAAGGCAAAAGGTTCAAATGTTTTGTGCCCTTTTTGAAGGTAAGCGTCCCTTAGGAAGCTGATTTGTATTCCTCATGTTTGAGGTTTCAGGAGGACTTATGTCTGACTCCTTTATGCGTTTTATCATCGAAGGCTCATGTGTGGCCTTTAGTTGTGGACAAATGTATTGTGCCACTTTTTAAATAAGGTTTCCCTTAGGAACTTGATTTGCATTCCTCATGTTTGAGGTTTTAGGAGGACTTAGGTCTGACTCCTTTTTTTTCTTTTTATTGTGTCCTCAAGGCTAAAAGAAGACTAATTGTCAGTTGTCAGATGAAGGGTTTCGATCCGCTTCATTATGTCGTCAAGGCTAAAAGAAGCAATGTGGAAAGTTAACGTAAATTTTATGGATGTCTTTGTTTTGTAGGGCTCATGTGTGGCCCTACGACATCCTTTCGAATGTTGAACTTAATATTAGGCTCAAGTGTGGCCTTATGACACAAGTACTTCAAAATTAACCTTCTTCATTAATAGTGTAGAAAGATTTACATCATCACAAGTGTGAACACTTAGTTTGCTACACCATTTTTGATAATCGAAATGAAAGACTTGAAAGGGAAATAAGAAAGAAAAACTTTGCGAAAAAGAATGTAAGTTTTACATGTAAAACTTACGAAGGCTTGTTCCTTTCGTTGTTTGAACCAACGAGTGATCGGCTGTGTCAACAATTGTGTAGAGTTCCTCTTTATAGACTTCTTTTATTATATATGGGCCTTGCCATTCATTCGTGTTTCGTTTAAGTAAAACGAAATCTCCCACGATGTACATGGGGTGACTGCTCCTTGCGTTGTGGTATTTTCGTAACTTGTTTCGGTAGTATGCCTTTTCGATCGAAGCCACTTCCATGCTTTCTTTTCCCTTGGTTGCTTTCTGCACTCTTCCCCTATCATTTGTAGTTTCGATTATGGGGATCATGGCTTCTGAACCATAGGTTAGGCTAAATGGTGTTTTTTCTTGCTATTCCTTGGGAGGGTTCTGTATATCCATAATGTTTTAGCTAGATTATCCAACCATCCCTGTTGGCTTCGAGTTAACTGCCTCCCTATGTGGTGCATTATTTCCATGTGTTCTGTGACAGGAGAAAAGGATTGTGTTATTTTTAATTCTTTACAAAGGTCTGTGAACATCCCTTCTTTGAAATGTTTCTCTTCTTTTGAGCTGATTATCCGGGGTACTCCGAATCTGCATACCATATATTCCCATACAAAGTTTTCCACTTGCCTTCCGTTGATGGTGGTTAGGGGTTTGGCTTCTACCTACTTTATAGAGTGTTCAACTATGATTGCTAGAAACTGTAAACCTCTGGGGGCGATTGGTAGCGGTCCTATGATATGAATTCCCCAATGGCGAAAAGACCACGTGCTCCCTACCGCTATGGCTCCGCTTGTTCCAGCTTTCCTTATTACGGATTCTTCCTTGCATTTTTTTGCAGTCTTGAATTGCTTTTGCAACTTCCTTGTGCATCGATGGCCAATAGAAACCTTGTTTCGTTATTCTAACAACTAGTAAGCATGGTTCCGCATTAAATCCGCGTGACCCTTCATGTATTTCTTTTATGATTTCATCAATTTGTGGTGGGCCCACGCAACGGAGCCATGGCGTAAAGAAGGATCTTTTGTACAAGTTTCCTCGGATTAGCTTGTATTTGGATTCTGATCTTCTTGGCTTCTCTTGTGTCTTCTGGCAACAATCCACTTAGCAGGTATTCATGGATAGGGTCCATCCAGCTTTTCCTCTCTTGCGTATCTACCTTCAAAACTTTTTGTTCCTCTATTGACCTTTTGGTCAAAACTTCGACTAGTACTTCCTTTGTGAGATGTTCGAAGGTCATTGATGCCACATTGCTTAGCACATCTGCTTTCTTGTTCTGGTTCCTGCGTACATGCTCAACTGTGTAATCTTCGAAGCCCCTTTAGCGCAGTTTTAACCCTTTTTAAATAGTCTTTAATTGACACATGTTTTGCTACGAAGGTGCCTTTTATCTGGTTTACCAGAAGTTGGGATTCCAGGAATATTGCCACTTTTGCAATTTCCATTTCTTAGGTTATCTGTAGTTTTAAACTCGAAGCGTAGAGCATAAATACACGCTTTACCTTCGGGATCTATCAACATTAACCCTGTTCCTGATCCGCTGTGTTTGAGGCTCCGTCAGTATAGAGTCTCCACTTACTGCTTGAATTTGGCACCTCTTTTGGTTTTTCTTTCTTCTTGTTATCTTTGGAGGGCATTTCGACCAAGAAATCGGCTGGCATTTCTTTTTCCTCCGTTCTCAGGAACACGATATCATGTTCCCTTAATTCGATTGCCCATTTGGCTACTCTTCTTGTTTTTTCAGGCCCGATGAGTATTTGCTTAATCGATGTGTTTATGAGAACTGTTATTGTGTGAGCCTGAAAGTATCTTTTAAGTCTTCTTGTTGTGTGAACCAAGGCCAGTACAAGCTTCTCCAAGGCAGGATAGTTGAGTTCGGCTCCTTGTAGGACCCTACTTACGAAATAAATAGGGTCCATCCTTCATTTCTTTTTACGGTAAGCACATCACTTATACTTTCTTTTAAGGCGGCGAGGTGCATTGTTAAAGTTTCCCCCACCCTTGGTGCAGTGAGTGTTGGTAAGGCTTAAATGAGTTTCTTTATTTTCTCCCGTGCTTTGTTAGCCTCAGTTGTCCACTGTATGCTCTTTTTATCTTTGCACCCTTTAAGTACTTTGAAGAAAGCTAGGGATCGTTTCGCACCTTTCGATAAAAACCGGCTGAGGGCTGCTAGCTTCCCGTTGAGACTTTGTATGTATTTTAGTGTTCTTGGCTGGTCGAGGTCAGTGACCACTTTAACCTTCGAAGGATTGGCTTTTATGCAATGCTTAGTAATGAGGTGTCCCAAGAAGGGGCCTTCTTCAACACCGAATGAGCATTTCTTTGGGTTTAGCTTCATGTTGGTCGATCAAAACCTTTCGAAGGTCTCTTATATATCTTTCAACATTTCTTTTTTGGAAGTACTTTTGATGACCATGTCGTCTACGTGAGCCTCAAGGTTTCTTCCAATTTGTTGACTGAAGACCTTGTCCACTAACCTTTGGTATGTTACCCTTGCATTTTTGAGACCAAACGGCATCTTTTTGTAACATAAGACTCCTTCTCCTGCGTAGAAGGCTGTTTTATCTTCGTCTTCTTCTGCCATTTGGATTTGATGGTAACCCTTGTAGGCGTCTAGGAAACACTTCAAATGGAACCCTCTTTGAACACTCGGCGCAAGATCTCACCACCACAACTCGCGCGGGACACATCCGCAAACCCCAACCATATTCTTTCGGGTGTATAGCTTCTCATGTTGGTCGATCAAACCTTTGTCGTAAGTGTCTCTTATAATAACTTTCAACATTCTTTTTGGAAGTAACATTTTGATGACCATGTCGTCATACGTGAGCCCAAGAGTTTCTTCCAATTATGATTGTCTGAAATACCTTTTCCACTAACTTTGGTCTATAATAACGCATACAATTGCAAGATTTGTGAAGACCAAATCGCATCTTTTTGTAACACGCATAAGACTCCTATACTCCTTCGTAGAAGTGCTGTTTTATCTTCTCGTCTCCTTCCTGCCAATTGAGAGAATTTTGATTGTAGAGAAACACCTATAGTAGGCGTCTAAGGAATACACTTCAACAAATGAACCCTGCGAAAGAAGAGAATTCTAATTATATCAAATCGCATCTCTCGATGCATAATCGTGAAATAACCAGTCCTCTATGGCGAGCATAACTTGGCTTGTTTATGTCTGTGAAATCCACACATATTCTCCATCCTCCATCACTCTTTTTTACCATAACAGGGTTGGCTACCCATGTTTGGCACTTGGCCTTCCGTAGTATCCTTGCTTTTGTAAGTTCTTCTATTTCTTTACAGGCTGCCATTGGTTGCATCTGGACCTAAACCTCTTTAGTTCTGCTTTATTGCTTAAATATTGCTGTATTTAATCATCTTATGTTCCTGTTGAAAGTTTTCCTTCAACTCATTATGGTTTCTCAGAATCCCTGTCATATCCAGAGAGTGTCCATGCGAAGACGTCTGCGTTTGACTTTAGGAGGTTTTGCAGCTCTTTTTTGAAATGGTCAGGTAGATGCTTTCTGATGGTCACCGTTTGGTTGAGATACTTGTTGTTTACGATAATTTTTTCCTCAGCATTGACGCAACTGAGGACCCCTCCTTACTTGTGGCAGGTATCAGTCTGGCCACTACCTCGTTCCTTTATTGAGCTTCGTCGATCAAAGTACAGTTCGATTCAACACTAATTTTGGTATGAAAACTTGATGGCTCACACAGAATCGTTAAGAACTAAGATTCCCATACCTTTGCAATCGTTGTTCTTCCCTAACACATAACAGTGTGGAGGAGTCGAATCTTACAATAACGAAGTTAAGAGTTTTTTGTCTTGAGAAGGGGGTATACTCCTATTGTGATCTACAACGGAACTTCACCATACGACAGGAACTTCTCCTGAAATCCTACCAAAGGGGCTTCAGGTCCATTTAGTTAGCTAGATTGAGTAGGATTTAGTTTCTCAAAGTAACTTTCGTAGATAATCTCACATGAGCTTTCGCCATCCATGTATACTCGTCCGACCTTTCTTCCAAATATCTTGGCTTCTATAATGACCGGCGCGTTATTCACCCTTGCTACTGGGGGATATATAATTTCCTTTCCTCCGTAGTCTGTATTTTCTTGTGCAAGACTTTTTGTTATATGGGTTTCTTGACTTACCATAAGTATAGTTGTTTCATCGGGTGCCTTGCCTTTATCCTTTCTGCTTTTTCCTTGTGGGGTGTCAGATGACTTTTTTCCCTCCTTTTTTTATTCCTTTTACGAGGTGCGAAAGTTGACCCGAGTTTACAGCCTCTTGAATCTGAGTTTTGAGGTGTCTACAATCATTGGTATCATGTCCGTAATCTTCATGGAAGTGACAGTACTTGGACATATCTCGTGATCGCTTGCTTCCGAACATCTTTGGGGGTGGCTCAAAGCTTCTTGCATCCTTTTCCGTAGCGAGAATTTCCTTCGGACTTTTTGACAGACTGGGAAGCAAACCATGATTGGGTCCCCGGTAGGGGGAGAATCTGTCTTTGTTTTTTTGTCCTCTGTTATTATCCCAAGAACTTTTCTTTGACCTTTTGAAACTGTCTCTTCGATCGTTTAAGGCACCATTAGTAGCTACCTCTCTTGCTTCAACCTATGTATAAGTTTTCTCCATTAGACCTTTGTAAGTGGATGGAAGGTCCGTGGAGAGATGCTCGACCAAACTTCTTGTTCTAGCCGTGAACAAAACCTGAGATTCATTGCTCTTCATGTAAACCCAGGATCTGCAAGGTATCATCTTTATATCTGGTAATGAAAGCTCAAGTGCTTTCGCCTTCTCTTTGTTTAATGTTGTGAACCGCCAAGTGTGTCTTTGTGAATTTCTTTTGCCGACTGAAGTGTGACTAGAACTTGGCTTTTAGATCCTCGTAGTTAAGGATGCTACCTGTTTTCTGACTATTCCACCATATGCGGGTAGAATCTTTGAGGGTATATGTGAACATGTGGCAAGCTACGGGCATCAACCATTTCTGCATGCGGGTGGCCTCTTTGAAAAGGTGCAAGAAATTATTTGGGTCCCCTTTCCCATCGTAAGAACCAATATGGGAAGGCATTTTTAGTCCGTCCGGAAGAGGATAATCCTCGATCCAGCAAAACAAAAGGGATTACGGACCCTCGGAGTCTGCGAAGGGTTTGGGTATGCAGGCATATTTAGTGGTGCGTACATGGGCTGTGTATAGAAGGGGTAGCTACTCGAAGGAGTAACAGTGGGATGCAGAGGTCCATTATATGAAGGTACGTTATTGTTGGTAAAAGCATGTGGTATCTACCCTCCTTAAGATGATAGGCGAAGGTGCCCCCAGCAGGGGGATTAACCATCTGGGTCTTGAAAGGTAAATTCAGAGCTTGTCCATGGATAAGGTTCGCAGATGGTTGAGAGTAGGGGTTAACATGGATAAGCATAAGTCCAGTAGGAATATGTAAACTACTAGGTATGAAAGGTTGAGCATGGTGCGAGAGAAGCGTACCGTTAGGAGGAAGGTTCCCCCCCATGTTAGTCGAAGGCTGGTGGCCTCCGTGTACGGAGGTTAAAGATGACCGTAGGGGTTGATTGTATTCACTTCTTCCTAAGTGAGCCGCCAAAAGTGGGGGAAGATTCGTCCCCTATTTTCACCTTCCCTTGCTTCAATCTTCGAAGGCCTAATAACTTTGGCATTCCTTCCCCTTCTGTTTCTTTCCATGTTTGGTGCGTCCTTGATGTAAATTGTTGTGTGAATTTAGAGTTTCATCATGTTTTTTATATGTTGCAAGTATTTTCAACTAAACGAAATAAAAGTTTAATTTTAGCCGATGTAACGCACGGGTTCGAAAGCTCTCGTTAATCATTAAAATCGAGTGATATAATTAATCCAATCAATAAAGTGGCTAGTTATATATTTTTAATAATGATTATCATATTTTTTTATAATAAAACTGTCAAAAAATTTCTTCAACGACTTTTAGTACCCGTTTAGTTGATCGGTTTTTTCATCCGCTTGAGAGTCAAAGTGAAAATCAATTGTTTGGTACATGCGGTGGGCCCAAAAAATGGGGTTAAAGTCCGGATATTTTGGCATAACGAAATCTTGAGAAGTAACCTAAGGTTAGATCTTTGCATTTCATTTTCTCATGACAATCGCATATTCTGTTTTAGTTGTCTCTTTAAAATGCTTAATTTTAATTTTAAATAATTTATTAAAGTATAAATAATTATTTATATAATTTATAATACATTTTCTCTCTACTACATTAAATCTAAATTCAAATCATAATCCAAATTTAAATCCAAATCCAAATCATAATCATAAACCCAACTGCAAACCAAACGGGTCCTTAATCTGTAAGGATCCGGCCCCTTATATGTTTGTGAGATTTTGTGAGATGTTATATATATTTCTTGTATCATTCTCAACTAGATATGTCATTAATATATATATATATATATATATATATATATATATATATATATATATAAACATTTACATGTGTCCCGGCGTAACAAATAAAATAAAATAATAAAAACATCATATACATAACTAGTTATTAGGTTATCGTTTTGTTGCAAAGTTAATCTCTGGGTTATCGTTTTGTTGCAAAGTTAGTCATTAATGACTGACAATGTATAGAAAAAGTCCTTTATGCATACATGTCACTGCAGAAGTGATCCTTGAAATTTTACGTTAATAGTCACTTTATTTTACCCACTGTTAAAACATCCGCCCGTAACGAACAATTCCAGCTAATATAAATTGACGTAAAACTTAAAAACCTCATTATAACTATATAACATAACCCAATATTGCCTAGGCATTCGTGCTTTTCTAATATTTAAATTAAACCTCACGTTTTCCAAAGTCATTTTAATATTAAAAAAACTCCAACACATAATTTACGGAATTGGTTCTTCTGGTTATAGGTCCATTGCAAAGTTAGTCCTTATTGACTAACTTTGCAACGGAACGCTAACCTAAGTATTATTCCGTAAAAAATTTCAGAAACAATTTACGAAAATAGTCTTTGAGGTTATCAGTCCATTGCAAAGTTAGTACCTCGCGCTCCGCAGGAGAGCGCAAGTTACAAACATCGCTATATTGATTTTACCAGTAGTTAAGTGTGTTTTTCTATTTAGTTTTTTTACTAACATTGTTTTTCATATGTTGGATGATGCCGGCTAATATAGGGAGAACAACACACATAACTCATCACACAAACTATAATTGGGTCATAGAAAGAACAAATGCTCATGGGAGTCTGCACATGACTTATAAAAAGAGCATTGCATGTACAATGAAGTTAGGCTTACAAACGAGCAATCAATCTTAAGTCATTAAACTACCATGCACGCACTGCATGCCAGCTCAAAGAATGAAAGCCTGTTTTGGATTGAATTCGGGAAACTAAGCAACTACACATTGCATATCTTTAATGTAATGCTCGAATGAAAAAATTATTTAAATATAAGTGTTGTGAATTGTTATCTTTCATTTTCTTTTGTTGGTTTGCGTATGTAAATACTATTTTTAGTCTCATCCATATACCATTCTCTTGAACTATAGAAGAGGACGAGAGACTCGGGATGAAGCTTGCGAAAGTTTATATGGAGCAACCTCGCATACAAAGAAGAAGAAGGAAAATATGCACCACATCACTTGATGTGCCGAATTTGAATGATGCGCCGAATTTGAATGATGCGCCGAATTTGAAGGCTCAAGATGAATCTCCATGATACTAAAGGAAAAATGTGCCGCATCACAGTAGGAAATATGGCACATCACTTACTGATGCGCCATAATTGGGTGTTTCGCATGAAGTCTAGTTGTTTTTTTTATGTTCTCATCATTTAGGCATATTTAAGGAATTGTATTCGACTTTTCCTAATCTAATTAATTATAATTAGGTTCATTATCATTGCAATACATCTTTTTATCGATTCATAAAGTGTCTTTTTTAGACTTTACTCTTCCTAGGGTTTTATTAATGGAGGTTCCGTCCTCGTTTATCAACCTTTGGATTAGGTCTTATTAAATTTGCTTTTCGTGTCCCGCGTGAGTTTAAAGCTTGTTGGTGTGTTGATCGTAAATGGCGCAAAAGATCAAAAAATCACATATTGTTGGTAGCGTATGGATTAAACAATCATATCCATATTTGACATGATTTCTTCTATCTATCAAAGACTTTGTGACATGTTCAGAGGGAGGTAACAACCATGAAAATCATGAGGGTGACAAACATGAAGGAAGTGTTGGAAATTTAGTTAAATTGTGGGTCAGTTCATATCGGGTAATGGGACTGGAGGTGCGGAGTGCACACCCATAGGTCACTCAACACCTTGACTCTGATAGTGGTATAGTAAATTCAAGTCGTTGATGAAGTTCAGTGAGTTCACCCTTCAGTGAATGTAACTCTAAACTAAATAGTATTCGTCATGCTCAGCTTCATACTCTCTGAGTAGTAAGTTGAAGGACCTCATCAGGGAGTAACTCATCAGAGGATGTATCCTCAGTGGGTTATCTCAGCATTGAGTGTTTTCAATCTGAACACTTCAGTTTGTATAGTGAGCTAGCTAATGAGTGTTCAGGTCACTGAAAGAATGACTTAGCTGGAATGAATTCAACTAACTTGTAATGGCTTTGAGCTATTCAACGACAGTTATAACTGCATTTAATAACCACATTTAATGGGTCGTGTAATCACTAATTCCTATAATTATGGAGGAGATTATGATGAAATTAATGTGTCGATTAATTATCATAATTCCATTATTTGGGCTTTGAGTTTCTTATAAATAGGGGATCATAACTTGCATAGAAAAGATACAGAAAACCAAAACACTTAGAAGCGAAGGATTCTTGATTTGTGCCTAAAATAATGAACAATAACCTAAAACATATATATGAGACAAAATCTAATATATATTGAACACACACATTTTGAATGAACATCACTACTAGACGTTCCAGAAGTTTTTTCAAAATGTTTGATCCGCCACTGATATAGTAAATGAGCACTTATTTGATCTAGTGTTCGTTTAAAAGAACTCAACATTAATTCGATAAACTTTGCTAATAAGGATCTCTATTAGATGTTCCACACGTCATAACGATTTATAGATGATTCCCGATGTTTAATTGATTATTCTAGAGCTCCTTATTCGGAGTATTAGGACCCTTAAGAGGAATC
>BQNB010190779.1:0-11751 GCA_026074375.1 Tanacetum coccineum | reverse complement strand
TCCATGTAACACACGTATGATGGATGTCTAAGGGTTTGATTAACCATCATGGGTCACCCTGACACCATGCCCAACCTTAACCACCTCATTTACACATTACACTAGTTAACTACAATTTATTCCAAAATATAGAATTTTAGTGTATCTTTACTAACTTAAAAACCTTACTTGCTGACCTCCATAATATATTCCAAAAATCACCTAAGTTCACTTATGAGTTCACTAACAACCTTGAGATTCTTAAATCCTCATTACATGTGCAACTATCCCAAATAAAATCCAACTTCAAAACTGTCCCAATTCGGATCTGATTTCACACTAAAATGTATGGCCCTAATTACCCTACTTAGACACACAATCAGAAGCTATCCTTCTAGGGTTTATTTATATACATATTGAACCTAATCACTGTAGATTGGCTATCCTTAATTCTACTTATAAGTTAGGGTTTTACCCTCCTAAACATGACCTAATTCTGACCCGTATTTACTGTTTTGACAACTTTTCTTGTAACCAACATTTGACCAACTTCTAGAACTCAAAATCATTCGAGGCCGGACTTTTTGAAAAATAAACTCTTTGAACTACAATTTAGGCTTTTGAATCATATCAAAACACGTTTCTATCATCAAGATATTATCAATTAAACACAGACCTAAAATCTGCTCAACTCTAAATCATGATCTAACGCAACCCTATCATACAACAAGCATGATCATAACCATAAACTAACCCTAATCATTATACCATCATTAAAGTTCATATATAATCTGTATTTTATGTAAACCCTAGATCCATCACATTATTTGTTACATGATTTTAAAAAGATTAAACAAAAGCTTAATTGAAACATACCTAAACCTTTACTTGATCACACTTGAATCACACCTTCAATCTTGATAAAAAAAATTCTTTTGGGGGCTTCGACCGAACACAGGGAGAGAGAGAGAGAGAGAGAGAAAAGTGTTTTAGGGTTTTCATTGATTTTGTATTTATATCACTTAGAATCCTTGTTGTAGTCAAATTAGTTTCCTTTTTTTTTCTTTTATCCCTAACCGGCCGAATAAACACCCCTAAATATTTTTTTTAATTATTATTATTTACATAATTATCTTCATTACCTTAAGTTTTCATAAAAACCTAAGCTAATTTGGGTAAACCTTTTTACATAAACGCTACTTACTAAACTTCCTAAAAATAACTTTTCATTTTACATTTCACTTTCTTTATTTAGAAAGTCTACTATAACTATCCAAATTTCACTCACTTCACTTATTTCCAACATGATATGTTTCCCATAAACGCTTAACACAAAATCATCCAACTATTGACGTAGCATTGCTTGAAATACGACATTCCTTTCCATTATCACTACACGTGAACAAATGGAATGCTCATCACCAAACACAAATGCACTCAAAATTAGATGATCATACACCTCAAAATGATATCATGTACATACTTAAACCACTTAGCACACATATATACTCATAGCACACAAAGAATCACACAAAATGAACTCTTAGCCATTTCTAAAGGTATCACTAACCTGATCAAATCACGGATGTTACACATGGGCATAGTGTGTTATAGCTACTTAGGCAAACTCGTAATTTGTTAAAATGTACTTGCGTCTAAATGTAAAACAATGCATGTTTCTCACCTCAAGAATTGTAAATCATTGGAATTGTATAAAAATGGGGCTAGAGAACTTACCTCCAAGGTGAATGATTGATTATCTACAATCAAGTAAGTAAATGTCTCGCGGAATCCAGAGCAACCTAATTAAATTATAAGGTTGAAATGAGTATAATGTATTTAATAAAAAACAACATCATAAGTTATATAGTATTACAACACCAACTAATTCATTTTGGTTTATTAAATGAAAGACAATATTTAAATTGAACATTATTAAAAAAGGTATATGTTAAATGTACTTGTAAATAAAATGCTATCTTTGTTTCAACAATTTGATATTTGATAATAATAATTTGATTGTAATATATTTTATTGATCATATCAGACATTATATATATAGTGTAATTGTTTTATAAAATAGTGTACAAAAGTAAAAATATGTGCACAAATGTTTTAATAAACGTCGTATCATATCGTTTTAACTCTCCGATTATACGTTCCTTATGCCCATGATTTCATATTAAGAAAATCCATCAAAATATTACATTTATAATATTTTAGCAACTGATAAACAGTAATGTTTATAGATTTTGTGAAAATATATAAAACTACTTTTATATATTTAATCTTTGTAACCTTATAAAAATCAATAACCTATTCATTTAATTATCAAAATCATTTTTTTCGTTAGGAAAAGTTAGCCACCGTACAACTCTAGAGGGTACCCCCTGTAGCACAAAAAATTAAATTATACCCAGGGAAAAAAGAGGCAACATATTGTATGAAAACATGAGTTCACATGAATCCATATTCCATGGAACGATAGAGAACCAGAATATTCCGACAAGAATTAGTAGATTGTTTTTGAAAGTTAATATACTACCTAAAGAATAGTAGATTTCGCTAGGATAACTTATTATTTACTTGAGAAAGTATTTTCTGTTTTCCCTTCCTGTATTTAAGTACGTAGTTGGTTCATTAAATAATACAGAATTTCCATTTCCGTTTTCTTGTTTAATACTTTACATTGTGAGTGTGTGATACCAACAATTTGCATCAGAGCGAAACCAAAGAATTTTTGAAAGTGAGAAAGAGAGATGGCCACTTCTGATAAATTTGTGCAACCAGTAATTTCAAAGTTTGATGTTCATTATGATCATTAGTCATTGCTGATGGAGAATTTCCTAAGGAGTAAGGAAATTTGGAATCGGGTGGAAGAAGGAATCGATGGAGAAAAGGTGGCCAATCCAGTTGAGCATTGCTAAGATATAACAAAAAAGGCAATTGATAAAGCAAGGCTGAAAGATTTAAATGTGAAGAACTACCTTTTTCAGGCAATCGAAAGGGAGATTTTGGAAACAATACTAGATAAAAGCACTGCAAAGGGAATTTGGGACTCGATGCGATAGAAATATGAAGACTCTACGAAGGTCCAAAGAGCTTAATTGCAGGCTCTAAGAAAAGAATATGAATTGCTATCAATGAAAGTTAGTGAAAAGGTTGACACTTACCTTTCTTAGAACGCTAACCGTTGTCAAAAAGATAAAGGCAAATGGCGATCCTTTGACCATAAGTTTTGTGGTGGCCAAGATTCTGCATTCTCTAACTCCAAAGTTTAACTATGTGGTATGTTCTATTAAAGAATCAAATAATCTCGATACTATAACTATTAATGAGTTACATGGTAGCATGTTGGTCCATGAGCAACGTATGACAGGACAAAAAGAAGATCAGGTCTTCAAGGTGACAACAAGCTCATCATATCATGGTAGGGGATGAGGATAGAGTGGTTATCAAGGTCGAGGACGTGGCAGATTTTCATTTGATAGGAATACTATTGAATGTTATAAATGCCACAAGTTGGGTCATTTTCAGTATGAATGTCTAGAGTGGGAGAAGGATGCAAATTATGTAGAATGTGATAGATAGTGAGGTGATGAGTGATGACATGTACAATAGAGAGAGAAAGCAATTCTGCCAAAAAAATGTCCCGTGGTGATTTTGGGTTCGTGATGCTCGAATCACATGACACTGATAGAAGATGGTTACTCATTATACTAGTGACTTATCGTAATCATGTTTTAGAGACTAGGAAATGAATGTTTCCGAATGGTTGTTATGGGAAAAGGTCATGAACGACTTAAAGTAAGGTATTTCCCCATTTCATTAACTGATGTTATTAGTACCTGAAGTCATGAAAATATGATCAGATGTGGGTCAGTTTAGGAGAATGGAGTGACGACCATTTAATAAAGGAAGGTACTTTTAGCTGTCTTTCCTCATCCTAAGAAGGGCAACACTATAAAGGTCACAAATGAATATTAATATATAAGTTTCCGTTGTTCAAAGGCCAATCTATTGAGTAATATAGAGAATGAATAAACAATGGAGTATGTCATAAAGCAAAGGTAGAGATCTGTATAGAAATTAAAGCAAAATCACTCAATTTCAGCATCAAAGGTTTGTGCCCACTCAATACTAAGAGTCTCAACAACTGTTACATGAAAAAATTTAGTGAAAGTGGCAGCCAAATTTATCAAAGATGAAGCAAAGCCATGTGCAGATTGCATAGTGGGGAAACAAACACGCAAATCTTCCCCTAAGACTAGTTCTTGGAGGGCAACCCAACATTTACAGTTGATACATTCAGACATTTGTGGGCCAATATCATCTTAATCGAGAAGTGAGAAGAGGTATGTAATTAATTTTATAGATGGTTTTTCTAGAAAATGTTAGAGTTATTTCTTGACAGAGAAATTCACTAGCCTTGGGAGACATTTCAAAAATTTAAGGTTCTTGTTGAGAAGGAGGCTAAAGTAAAGATTAAGTGCTTAAGAACAGATAGGGGAGGAGAGTTTAACTCAGGTGAATTCAAGTCGTTTGTGAAAGAAACAATGTACAATGACAACTTACGATGAGATATACACCACACAATTCAGACCAAAACGGCTGGCAAGAATGGGTCTGAATCGGACCATTTAAATATGTATAAAAGTCATGTTGACCGGCCTGAGGATTTCCAAAAAGTTCTGGACCAGAAGCACTTAACTGGTGTAATGCATGAAACTTTAATCGAAGTCCCACTTCACACTTGAAGATTGTATCAACAGAAGACAAATAGAACAACCAGGAAAGCCGTCAACTAAGTTATTTCCAGTGTATTTGGATGTGTTGTATCATGTACATCAACCAAAAGAATAAAATGAAGATATAATAAGATGACAGAAGTTTAAAGTGTGTGATGTGTTTGGTGTTAGTGATGGAATCGAAAGCCTAACGATTAACGATCCCGCTAATACTCAAAATTTTAATCATAAGAGTTGTGGTGTTTTGGAAAAAGAAAAGCTTGGCCCATGGAGATCAAGGTTCAGTAGCAGCAAAATCTGAACATAATAGGGTAAGAAGAAAACGCATGGAAAGTGATGACTTAAGAGAGCCTTGTAATATAGGTTCTAATGGATCCAATAGATAGCAAATGTTAGGTCTTATATAGGTAGCCATTTAATATGCACTCAAAATAAGCCCCACAAGCATGTTCAGTGTATTCACTGTTCAGTACAGAATGACGAAAGAAAGAAAAAGGTGACAACTAAAAACGCCAGTTTAGTTGAAGAAGATAGTAAAATAATAAAAGATAAGTGGAAAAATAAGAGGAAAAAAGAAGACCATTATGATAGTAAGAGAACGGTCTCTCAACATACGAATATCCCGGAGAGAATGTTGCTTATTATCTCCTCACAATCAAACCTCGAAAATTATGAAGAAAGCATCACAAGAAGAATGTATGGAGGCTTGCCATGGAAACAGGAAATTAAAACGATAGATAAAAATCACAACATGGTAACTTGTGGTCCTGCCCGCTAGAGCTACACAATTTGGAGGAAAATAGGTATTCAAGACCAAAATAAATAAGATTGTGTTCTATTGATAAACACAAGGCACGATCTAGTAGTAATAAGGTATGATTATAACGTGCAGAGGCGTATACTATATTTAAAGTTTTTTTGCTCCTGTGGCCAAATAGATACAATTAGAACCCATACTTTGCATTCGCAGCTCATCAAGGTATGAAATTATCATAGTTTGCGATGATAGGTATGCATTATTTGTAGATAGGGAGTTAAAGGAAACACGAAATACGTTTGTAGGGACAACCTCAGGGTTTGAAATACAAGAGGAAGAGAAGCAGAAAGTTTTAGATTGAGAAAGGCTCTGTACGGGGTGAAGCGGGCCCCTAGAGCATGGTATTATCGCATTAAAAGCTTTTAAAAGGCAAGGCTTCAACAAGTGCCCTTATGAACCAAAACTCTTTGTTAGGTCAGATAAAGAAGAGGAGTTGTTTATTGTTTTAGTCTATGTGAGGATATTGATTATAACAGGAAACTCTCTAAGTTTAAATTGAAAAATTCAGAATCGTTCCAATAAAATCTAAAAAGTGAAATGTCAGAATATGGGGGAAATGCATTATTTACTTGGTGTAGAAGTGGTTTAAAATGATATGGTAATTTCTATATGTAAGAAGAAATATGCTCGTGAGATTCTTGCAAGGTTCAACATGGAAGATTGTAATGGTGTCAAAAATCCTATTGCTCCAGGATTCAAATTGGTTAAAGATGATCACAGTGGTCATGTTAATGCAACTTTGTATAAACAAATGGTGGGAAGATCTATGTACTAGACGGCCATAAGGGACCAATCAAAAGTTTTGTTTGTTAGTTACTTAGCAGTCCATGGAAGCTCCTATAGACAACCTATGGTCCAGCTCTGAAAAGTTTTGAGATATATCCATGAAACCATACAATCTTTTTGGAGTGTGTTACAGGAGAAGAGAGGACGTGATCAGGTGGTGGCATTTTCTGAACAATGATTATGCAGGTGAGAGATAAGACGAGAAGACAATCAAGCGCTGCTAAGTTATCTTCATAAGTAGAAGCTGTATGTAGCTTGTGTTAGGTGTATCACGCGACCTTAACACCTTCTAGTATCAGACCTAATGTAACTAGAATATCAGCTTCATACACACACCGCTCAAACAAACAAAGAATACAAACAACGCTTACAGAAAGTAAAGAATACGAGATATAACGTGGTATCTACGACTAAGGTAGTCATAGCAGTCTACGGGGTCGAACCAGAGAGATTTTATTATTGTGGTACGCACACACACAAGATATACAAGTTTATAATTATACATATGAGGGGTATTTTATAGTGTGAGACCCTAATCTACTTCTACTCCATTCTACCGATGTGGGATATAAGCCTTCACAACTTAATAATCTCCCACTTAAAGGTTGATCACTTCACTGCTCTTTGTCTCAAGTAATCTTTGTAAACTTCAAACCACCTTCCCTTTAACAATGCTACTGCTCTAACCTTCATGTATCGCCGAACATACGAAACACGCTGCACTAACCAACACAGGCTACGTCTCCAATACGATACAAGGAAACCGAAAAAACAATCACTCAACTGGGAATCACCCCCTACACTTAGGTAAGACACCAACCTGACGATCATCAGTTATTTCGAAGGCCAGTTGAAGCTGCGCAAGGCTTCAACTTCTCTGTCGTCACCACCTTGGTGAGCATATCTGCAGGGTTCTTTGCTCCAAGAATCTTCTTCAAAGATAATGTCCCTTCACTTACCAATTCTCGGATATAGTGATATCTTATCTTGATGTGTTTCGTTCGACCGTGAAACACCAGATTCTTCGCGAGATGAATAGCACTTTGGTTATCACAAAACAGACGACCACAATGTTCGCGGGCGCTGTGAATGTTGTTTTTACATAGCTTAAATTATAATAACTAGAAATAACGATTTTGACCAAAAACATAGCAACATTCGTGCACAGTATACCCTATACAATGAATATAGTATTAGGTAAGTCCAGGACGGTTCTACGGAATTTGGAGCAAATATAACAGATTGTTTAACAAGTAAACAAAGCTAAATATTTGTCACAAAACCCCCAGACGAGGCCTGGTCGGAATACGTGTCCGAGGGTGTGACGTCATAACAATCCGAACACAAAGCAATAAAGAACGACCACTAATCATGGACGTTTGAAAAAGTTGTACTCGTTGCATAAGAAAATATTAATTAAGTTTTACAACCAATAATATTTTAGTTAAATGTAGCGGAAGCATAACAAAGTTTTGATAATGGCAATGAGTAAATAATATATAGGTCTTGAAATTGGCGAAGTCACACAGCACATAGACTCCATTTAGCATCAAGAATCAAGCCAAGCTAAGCACCTTAGAAAACAAGTTTAAAACGTCAACATAATGTTGATGAATTCATAGGTGTTAAGTTAAAACAAGAGTGTACCACAAGATATTCACAACGTAATGCGACTACTAAAACATGAACACCACATACACATAAAAAAGTATTTACTGTTGCGCTAAGCTCATGACACTGAAGCTAATAATCAACAGGGCATATTACATCCTGTCACATAGTATTCATGCCCTTAACCGGTGTCCCAAACCAAAGACCACCATAACACACATCGAAATGACATATATCCATTTGTTCTTGGCAAACTCGAACAGTGAGCGCTACTCACCCGGATAGGGATAATTAGTCCCAATAGATCTATTTACTCACTCGCGCTCCCTCAACCGGTCCTCCGGTCGAGAAATTAACAGTTCATGATAATTCGGGCAGTAGTAGGTTTGTAAGCAAACTTAGGCAACACATAAACATTTAAAACTCGCGTAAGAACTTGTTTCCAGATTAAAAAGAAAACAATGTTTTTTTACCCACCCTCAAAGTAATAAAGCATTTGCGTAAATCGGTAAAAACGTGGGGCTAAGAACTCACCTTACCAGGATAACGATAATCACAACAACATTGATGATATAAGTGATGGTCTAAGCCACGACCTAGATTAAATAATGTATGACATAGCAATTCGGCAAAGTAAAACAAGTAAAGGCACTCTATGTTCATCATTTAAAGCATCCAAAGTTGTTTGCGTTTTAGTAATAAAAGGCTTAGAAAAATTTACAACATCTCTGATAAATCCGACACTTGCAAAGAGTTACTATTTATAGAAAGATTATCTTTTTAATTTTAAAACAAAATATTTATAAAGTAGCGTCTAATTTTAGGAAAGTGTTTAGTTTCCAGATGTTAATACCGTCCCCTATATTTGTTAAGTTTCCATATTTTCAAATTGTGCTAACTAACCATAATCGCTTAACTACTATGTCCGTTCCGCTAGGTTTTCCAAACTTACTATTTTTAGTAACTTTATCGCTTTTTCTAAAATATGTTAATGACGTCTTCAAGTGATGCTAATCTATATATATGTGTTACTCTATGTTTCGCTAGAGTTTAGAAAGTCCAAAAATGTCTGAAAGTGTCCGAATACCCTTTTTTACTATTCACATCAGCACGCTATTCATTGGGTTTTGCCGAAAAATGTTTCAAGTTTCATTTGGCTATAACTTGACAGTTTTAAGTCCGATTTAAAAGTGCGATATGTGAAAAACTAACTATTCGAAACAAGCTCTTCAAAAACTACTTTTACGCCTAATGAAGACATTTGTAGGTCGCTCAAAACCTCAAAACTAATTCGGATCAGCAACATGTCTTTTTATAAATACTCCCAAAAATCAATCCAAACGCCACAATAGAATTTATTCTAGCCTAATCCCGATCACTACTAAGCCAACCAACAAAACCACACTTAATCTAACATAATCCCTTCATTTCTATTGTTGCAACACACTTTTCAACTCATCTCACTATAACTTATAAAACAACAAACATAATACTTCCATTTTTATAAAAGTTGTCAAGATACTTTATCATTTCTTTTTAAAAAAGTAACACAAACACATGGATTCTTAAACTTGAACAATATATTCATAAGAATAAAAGAGATGAAACAAGAGATGGGTCAAGGATGCTTACAAGAATAAAGACACAAGTAGAGAATCACAAGATCTATACCCAAGATGACTAGATCTATAAAACCCACTTATAAAATTAGAAACCCTAATTTTATAATCTTGAGAAAACCTTGAAAATCAACCAACCAATACTTGGATCTACCTTAGAAACCCTTGTAAATGAACTTAGAATGTTTAGATCTTGAAGAGGATCAAAGAAAATGAAAACCCTAAAGAGGGTGTGTGTGCCGTGGGTTAGCAAGAAGAGAGGGAGAGAAAAGATTTTTGTTGTTGGCTTTGAAATAAGATGATAACCCTAAGTCTTGGTATGGCCTTGTATTTATAGCATGAAATTAGGGTTTTAAGGGTTCAAAGGTGCACACATGTGACCAACACACACCAAGAGTGTGTGTGTTGGTGTTTTCGGCCGAGAGTCACCACAAGAGGCAAATGGCTCAAGACTTTGAGTCATGGTTCATCTTATGGATACTTAGTTGGTCAAGATGCAAGTCAACCTCTTACACAATGTAAGAGATCACATGAAAATGTTAAACTAGTAGGTTGTGTAACATCCGATAATTTTTGGAATTTTAAAGGACTATTTTAACATTTGACTTTTTAGGTTCGATTTGACTTTTTGACATTTGGCCATTTATTGTCACATAAAAGCGATTACCGTGTAACCAGTAATTTTTCTGAACATATTTAAAAGAGATATATATTATTCCTAAGTTGATTTATAAAAAACGAGCCACTAAATCACGTTTTCACAACTCGGACTCTAAAGCAATTTGATCTAAAACGACATTCCGGACAACTTTTTAGTTTTGCCCGAGACCTGAAAACAGACAGAAAGTGACTGAAATGCCCTCGCAAGATTTTAAAATCAAGAACAACGCGTACCGACAGGAAAATAATTAAATAATATTTAATTAACACTTGTTATTAAATAAAAATATTTAATAAATTAGTCATCAATTTATTCAGTAACGTTTGTTGAAGACTCAAATATTCGAGTAAAAGATTATTTTACGGACAAAGTTTATCGGAAATATACAAATAAATAATAAACGTTTTAGATAAATTTTATAAAATGTTTATGAAAATTAGTCGAGTGAATACTCGTTTTTATGGGAAAAATGATTTTGAAAACAATGGCGCAAGTTCCGTGTCTTGAATCATCCGTTAAGTCGCTCAAACGAGTCCCGAACCGATAGTTATCAAAACTATAATAAAAACTTACAAAATTGACCCCCATCTATTGTGACTTGTCACATTTTAATGTATATATATATAAAACTTATATACATTTTATTTCATTACAAAAAAAATGTAAAAACACACACACATGAACACCTCTCTCACCCATGTTTTCCGGCCGCCGCTCCGGCCACCGCCGCCGCCGCCGGAAAAGTTTTCCGGTGAGTTTTCCGGCCGAAATCAAAAATGCTTCTCACCACCCGATCTACTCGATCCACTAACCCACGTGCCTATACCCATCACCACCGCCGCTACCGTCTCACCCCACAGCCGGACTCCTTACCACCGCCACCTCCACAGAAACACCACCATGAAAAGGGGTGCGTGTGGTTTATTTGAAAACACCACGAAGGGTGTTTGTTTCGGTGGTTCGACAGCAAAAAAGGGTGCGTTTGTTTCTTTTATAAAAACTTCACAAGGGTGTTTGTTTCGGTGATCAACCCACCACAAGGGTGCGTATGACAATCAAACCACCACGAGGGTGCGTTTGACAGCCACCACACCGCAGGGGTGTGCTAGTTTGTGTGGCTTTTCATAGCAGAGAGGGTGCGTTCGGTCGTGGGTTCACAGCCAAGGGGTGCGTCAGGTTGGTCGTAACAACCAGAGGTGCGTTCGGGTTGTGGGTTCACAGCCATGGATGCGTTTGGTATTAACAACCACCCAACATGGTGCGTTTGATTTGTTTGCACCAAAAAGGGTGCGTTCGATTTGATAATAGTAGCTAGGGGTGTTCGTTTGGTTTTAAAAGACGCAACAGGGGTGTTTATTTTTAATGTCAACAACAAAAAGGGTGTTTGGTTTTGTATAAAACAAATTAGGGTGCATTTGGTGGATATAGAAACAATTAGGGTGCGTTTGGTATTAAAGACAAGCACCAAAGAAGCGTTTGGTTTGGCAGCCAAACACTAAAGGTGCGTTTGGTTGGACAGTTTGACGTATA
>BQNB010190778.1:0-11751 GCA_026074375.1 Tanacetum coccineum | reverse complement strand
TACCGTTTTCGAAAATGATGAAAATGAGTTAATTCCGACTCGATTGGTTACGGGTTGGCATGTATGCATTGACTTACGAAAGTTAAATGAAGACACCCGTAAAGACCACTTTCCACTACCATTTATGGATCAAATGCTCGAGAGATTAGTGGGAAACGATTACTATTGTTTCTCGATGGTTTCTCGGGTTACTTTCAAATTCCTATCGACCCTCATGATCAAGAAAAGACAACATTCACCTGTCCTTACGGAACGTTCGCCTACCGTCGCATGCCTTTCGGCTTATGCAATACACCGGGCACATTCCAAAGGTGTATGATGGTTATCTTTCATGATATGATAGAAAAAATAATGGAAGTCTTCATGGACGACTTTTCGGTCTTTGGGAATTCATTCGGAAATTGCCTCTCTCGTGTAGACAAGATGCTTCAAAGGCGCGAAGACACCAATCTTGTTCTGAATTGGGAAAAGAGTCATTTCATGGTTAAGGAAGGCATTGTCCTTGGCCATGAGATTTCCAAAAATAGGATTGCGGTTGATAAATCCAAAGTCGATGTGATTGCTAAGTTACCTCATCCCACCACTGTTAAGGGTGTTCGGAGTTTTCTCGGTCATGTCGGTTTCTACCGACGGTTCATTAAAGATTTTTCTAAAATTTCCCGACCGATGACTCATTTTCTTGAGAAGAATACTCCGTTCATCTTCTCCAATAAATGTATTCAAGCTTTTCAAACGTTAAAGAAAAAACTTACTGAAGCTCCAATATTGATTGCCCCAGATTTTGGAAAAATCCTGAATAAATCGTCGGTAGAATCCGGCGTGACTGAGAAAACTCGGAATACCCTTAATGGTAGTAGGATGAGGTAGCTTTGCAATCACATCCACCTTGGCCCTATCGACCTCAATCCCGTTTTTTGAAATTTTATGGCCGAGGACAATTCCCTCTTTGACCATAAAATGGCATTTTTCCCAGTTTAAGACAAGATTGGTGTCTTCACACCTTTGAAGCATCTTGTCTAAATGGGCCAAGCAGGAGGAGAAAGAATCACCGAAAACCAAGAAATCGTCCATGGTTTTCTCGATCATATCGTGAAAGATGGCAACCATACACCGTTGGAACGTGCCTGGAGCGTTGCATAGACCGAATGGCATGCGACGATAGGCAAAGGTTCCGTAGGGGCAGGTGAAAGTCGTTTTCTCTTGGTCAAGGGGGTCAATCGGGATCTGGAAATAGCCGGAGAATCCGTCTAAGAAGCAATAATACTCATTCCCGGCTAGTCTTTCGAGCATTTGGTCCATAAAGGGTAGCGGGAAATGGTCCTTTCGAGTTGCATCGTTGAGTTTTCGGTAATCGATGCAAACTCGCCATCCCGTTACCAACCTAGTAGGTATCAGCTCATTTTCCTCATTGGTAACAACAGTCATGCCTCCCTTTTTAGGGACACAGTGGACTGGGCTAACCCAGGGACTGTCAGAGATCGGGTAGATTAATCCGGCATCCAGAAGTTTGATAACTTCTTGCTTGATAACCTCATGAATCTTAGGATTAACCCGTCTCTGATGTTGGACAGTGGGTTTAGCGTCTTCTTCCATCAAAATCTTATGGGTACAAAACTGTGGATCTATCCCCTTAATATCAGAAATCTTCCAGGCTATAGCATGCTTATGTGATCTAAGAACCTTAAGAAGAGCGGTCTTGTCCTCATCTTTTAAGCCTTTAGCGATTATGACGGGTAATCTATCGGTACCCTCCAAAAACGTGTACTTTAAGCTCGGGGGGTTCATCACTAGAAGATTCTACAGTCTTAAGTTCCTTAAATTTTTGGTCACTTAGAGGGAGAGAAGAAATCGGATCATTGTGTAAATATTTCTCAAGGAGAAGAAGGTCTCCCTCCGGGTCACAGTTGCCTTCATCAATTCCGGGTAAAAATGAATTATCAGCAAGATGACCCTCGATCTCTTCCAACATGAATTCACCTCCTCTAAAAGGAGTGAGAGAGGGAGATGAGGTAGAAATGATCAGTTCCAAAGTTGGGGTGGTATTGCCACTCTCGGAAATGTTCAAAAATCCAAGTACCTCTTGAGCAAACTCCTCACAAGCTACGTCGATGACATCGATTCGGTTAACCGATTCAATAGTATTGTAGGAGAATGTCTTAGTATCACCAACTTTGAATGTTACGGATTGGTCATCATGACGAAGGGTCATTTGTTCACCGTGAACATCAATCAAAGCTCGTGCTGTCCTCAAGAAGGGTCTCTCGAGAATCAAAGGAACCCGAGGATCGGCAACGTAATCAACGACTACAAAGTTGGCCGGAAAGAAAAATGTTCCAACTTTTACGAAAACATCCTCGGCAATACCGGTAGGAGTAGAAATCGATCGGTCGGCAAGTTCAAGTATCATTCTGGTCTTGGTTAAATCTGGGAGACTTAGCTTTTTCTATATGAAAAGAGGCATTAGGTTGATGCTTGCACCGAGATCGGCCAAGGTTAAGCATACATTGATCTCCGGAAAATCACACGGTATAAGAAATCTGTCGGGGTCTCCAAGTTTTTTGGGAAACTTTTTGAGGATAATCGTCGAGCAATTCTCATTCACCGGTGTTTTGGTTAGGTCAAGAATCTTATCTTTGTTGTTTAGGATCTTCCTAAACATTGGTGCAAATTTGGGCATGTGAAGGAGAGCATCCGCGAAACTTAGCTCGAAGTGTAGTTTCCGAAAAATCTCCATAAATTTCAAAGCTAAAAGATTATCTTTTTCACGGAGTTTCTCCTTGTTAATCCTTGAAGGATAAGGTATGGTCTTGGGAGCAACAACGGGTTCTTCAATTTGAGTTTGGACCACCGGAGGTTGGATGTTTTCGGTGCTTGGTTGCACCGTATCCTTTGTCACCTCGGGTTCTTGTTCCATCTCCTTAGGAAGAGAAGAAAGCGAAGGTGGAATAGGAGGTCCATCATAAGAAACACCACTTCGGGTGGTGATTGTTTTCAAATCGCCTTTTGGATTAGAAGCGGTATTGGCATTCATGAATTTGGTCAACATGCTTGTCAAATTGGTCATTTGATTTTGCATGTTTTGGGTTTGGTTTTGCATGTTTTTCATAACCGCATCATTGGCCTTGATGTAGTTTTGAAAATCATCTCTTGACACACCTTGTGATTGAGGAACCGGAGTTTGGTAAGCTTGAGCTTGGAAAACCGGGGGTTGGTAAACCGGAGGTCGATGAATTTGACCTTGGTTGTAATTATTCCCCTGATTTTGGTTGTACCGGTTTTGATTGTTACCGTGGTTGTTTTGAACTGGAGGAAAACCGGGAGGTCGAACTTGATTGGCATTAGGAGGACGGTAACCGGTATTTCCTTGGTTGTAGTTAACTGCGGCGGCTTGAGAAACATATTCTTGAATGTTATCCCGATAATTGTTGCCATCGGTGGCGGGACAATTACGGTAAGAATGAGCACCACCGCAAGTTACACAACTTTCCTCGACCGCTTTGATGGTAGCGGGAGCTTGAGATTTTTGCTTATCGAGAAGCAAGGCTTTTACCATATCTTTGAGTTCGGCAACATCGGGTGAAATACTGGAGGCAGAAGTGCTCGTACTTACTTTGGAAACAATGGCTTTGCTTCGTGATTGACGAACTTTGGACTTGCTTTCAATGATGCATAAGCAATCACGGGGCCTTTTGTCCAAAAAATTACCACCCGCGGCGGAATTCAAAGAATCTTGATCATTTGTATTCAAAGCATTGTAGAACGTATCAAGTTGGTGCAATTCTGAAAAACCATGATGAGGGCATGCTCGAAGGAGATCCTTAAATCGATCCCATGCCTCACTAAACGATTCATCAAAACGTTGTTGGAAATTCGTAATCTCATTACGAAGATTAGTCGTTTTGGAGGGCGGGAAAAAGTTATTGATAAATTTTGAAACAAGATCATCCCAAGTAAGAATCGACCGAGGGGGTTCTTTTTCAAGCCAAATCCGGGCTGCCCCCTCGAGGGAAAATGGGAAAAGCATAAGCTTAACCGACGTATTCGGAACGTTTGGGAATTTCAAAGTAGAAGTGATCTTGTTGAAATATCGAATATGAGCATGAGGATCCTCATTGTCATGTCCGAAGAATTGCTAGTTTTGAACGAGAGTGAGCAAACCATGTTTAAGCTCAAAGTTGTCCGCAGTGATTACGGGAACAACAATTGCATCCTCGTAACCCTCGGTGGGTGCTTGAAGCAATTCTGCCATAGTACGTTGATCAGCCATCGTATCTTTGGGAGGCTCAACAAGATTCGGAGGAACTTGTTGTTGAGAGCGACGACGATGACGTCTCGGAATTGTGGAAGAATTATTATTAGGATAAGATCGAGAACGAGTGCGCATATTTTTTTGTTTTTGTTTTTGTTTATTTTAGAGAACAAATGAGACGGACAACTTAAACCAATAATCAACTTGCTTTACGGTAGCTCTCTAAAAGAAAAACGCACAAAGGAGCGGAGGAGCGGGAAAGCGCGAAGCTATTAAAATCCTTCTCCTTTTGGGTCGTAGTTCTTAGGAACGACCCTCCTTATACCCCTCTTATAGTTTGTTAATCGTTTAAAGGTGAGCCGTACTTGACAAGCGACACAAAGGCAAGTTTTAAATCTTTTGTTTGGGAACTTATTAATGATAATACTCCAATGGAGAGTATTATTTTGTCTTTTTTAAAGACAATTGTTATTTTCTCTTTTTTTTGCTTAAAAAAATAAGCAATATGACTTCTCACGGAAGGATCTTCAAACACGATTTGTCAAACGGAAATGACAATCACACACGCCTCCCCGGCAACGGCGCCATTTGATATTGAGAATTTCTACCCTTTATAATATATATAAATAAATAAATACTTATAAATATATAATGAGGATATTAATTCACAATTGTAGTATAACCGGGAAGCTGAATTCCCGGGTCGTTTTCCCAACGAGGCGTGAATGGACGGTCGAGTGACGTTTGATACCAATGCTTGAATTAACTAAGATTTTGGTTGATTATGACTCCTAAAACTACGGGAAAAACAAATTAGGCATTCTAATTTAACAACTAAGCACAAAAATCAGATACGAAAGTCCTAAAAAGACTCTAAATTATCAACTAAGTCAAGATTAAACCCTAAAAATGCAAACTTAGTTTCTAAACCTCTAAAATGATAAAAGAAAATTTTCTAAAAAGGAATTATATTTTTTTGACTTTTTTATTATTTTTTATGAATTAGAAACTAATTTAACCTATTAAAAATCCTAGAAAATAGCAAATTAATTCCTAAAAATTCTAAAAAATGATTTTCTACTTTAGAAAAGTCTAAAATGTGATAAAAACTAGGAAAACTATTTTTAACTATTTTTTATAATAAAGACCTATTTTATAAAACTAATTTAAAAAGCTAAAAACCAAATTTAAAATCTAAAAGTGATGAAAAAGATTTTAAACTTTGTAAACCTAAAACTATTTATTCTAAATCTAAAAACTATTTTTTTTATTTTTCTGATTATTTTAACTATTTTTAATTGATTTTCTAAATTCTTGTACTTCGAAAAATAATTAAAAATAACAAATAAAAGAGGAAAAATCTAAAAAAATGCAAGAAAGTCCTAAAAGATGTGAAGAATGCAGGAAAATTAAGCTGGGTAAGCCAGCTTATCAAATAAGCCCGCAAAAGCCCTTAATAAGCTATGGCTTATTATTTGGAAAAGGGGCTCAACATTGTGTTAAATACAATGTGTGCACAAACTCTACCGGATGAGCTATTGTAGCACAGCGGTAGAGTGTGTGT
The DNA here is from genome assembly GCA_026074375.1 of Tanacetum coccineum. Lineage (NCBI taxonomy): Eukaryota > Viridiplantae > Streptophyta > Magnoliopsida > Asterales > Asteraceae > Tanacetum > Tanacetum coccineum. Next base: position 5,938 of record BQNB010190778.1, on the reverse strand, counting down.
GTTATAAAGGGTTGAACGAGGTCGAGGTCAGGGGTTCGAGCCTTGCTCACCCTTGACCTCCCTTGTTCCCTTTTTTTTCTTTTTGAAAACTTTTTTAACAAACTTATAAAACAACTAAAAATAAGCAACTTTTGTAAAGATGACTTTTTTGAAAATCACAAATAAGCTGGGAAATAAGCAAATAAGGGCAGAATGCTAATTTTTTACTAAGCTAAAATGGCTTAACTGTTTAGCATTTTTAGGACAAAGTAAACAACCAAAAAGAGAAATAAGCTAACACAAATAGTAAACTACACCTGATAAGCACATGGGAACAAAAATAAGCCAAGAAAATGAGCTAATAAGCACAGATAAGCCAAATAAGCCAAATGGCTAAAACTGCAGGCCAACAGCCACAAGGGCACTTTTGGGCTTAATTTTAAGCCACCAAATGGAACCTTATGGCTTAAGGGCTTATATGCCCTTAAAGCTTATCCAATAAGCTATCTGAATCAGCAAAGAACAAGGAGTTTGAAACTCATCTAAGCTATTAAATTTGCTTATGAAATCGGTTGTTTTCAAAAATTATACAAGACAACCTTTTTTTATTTTTGCAAATGACCACTTTTAAGCTCAAAATAAGCTACTCAAACAGATCCTTATGGAAATGCAGCTTATACTACTTGAGAGATTGGCTTAATGGCTTTTAAAATCAACAAAGAAATTAAGGTTTGAAAAACAAATAAGCTTTGAAAAAGGCTTGTGAAATTGGCTGTTTAAAAAGACTGTTTTTTTTGTTTTCTTTGAAGGAGAAGTGGGCTTTTGCAGCCTCAAATCAAGCAAGAAAATAAGCTCTACAATAAAACATAAGTTAAAACAGACGAAGTATGACTTTAAGTGAGCTTGTGCTCAAATTTTCAAAACCTAAAAGCTATTTTAATCATCTGAAAAAGAGATTTGAAAAAGGCGTTTTAAACTTGAAACACACTTGATCAAAATGGACAGATTTTAAAATCACACAAAGTAAACTTAAAAGACTAATGCACTACTGCATTTGACACTACATTGAAACATAAAACACCACTTTAAAGCTTGTTAAAAAGTCTTAACCAAATACACACCTCAAAACTGTTTTTTTTTCACCACAGTTTTAAAGTCCAATTAGAAAATACTCCAAAACAAACCTTTAGACCTAAAAACCTTTGAAAACAGATTAAGACCAACTTAAAAAGGCTAGTACAAGATTGCTAAATGACCCAAATGGTTTTTATACCTGTTTTGACCCACTTTGGGTCTTGACCCAAACACCCCTTTAAGTTTCTAAAATCAAACTTTTAAGTTAAAACAGCTTAAGAAATCTATAAAACAAGACTAAATAGCAATCATTAACATCTATGAAGCATTAAAAACATAGATTAAGCACCATTTAAATAGATTATGAGCAAATGCATAAAAATTGCTTGAAAATTAAAAAAAATTTTGCACTTACAAGAGGTCCATTGCCTTTGTCAAGGACTTAATGCTCAAAACAGCTTAAAAGAACATCCTAAAGCTTCCCATGAAGCACTAAACCAATGGCCATCCAGTATATACCATGCTCCAAGTGAGTAGATTCGAATTTTTGAGTGATTTTTAAGAGAGTGCCTTAAACACTAAAAGCTATGAAGAAGCTTGTAAAGTTTAAGCAAGAATAGCTCATAAGTAAGCAAACAGAGCTTGTAGCAGCTTTTGAACCATTTTAACAACCATGTGACTTAAGAAAAATTAAAAACAGGATTTTGCTTAAAAACCTCAAATACTTCATTAATTGAAACGAAACATTACAAGACTTAAAAAAGAGTTACAATAAGCTAATTTTACTGAAAATAAACTGCTAAGACTAAAAAAATGATGATCCCCCTTAAGGGCTTACAAAGGGCCTATTTATAGCTAAAAAAAGCTTCATTTCTTGGGTCTTCAAGCTGTGTTACTTCTGTGAGAGCAAACAGAGGTGTGTTTCTTGTGTGAGACAAAGTCCAAAGTCATCCTTGCCCTTGATTCCATATTTGTGCTTCTTTGACTATCATCACAGCCTTCGATTTTGTTTTTAACCAATGAAAAAGTATAGGATTGCCAACATGGCATGGCATCATGTGAGTGGGGGTGTTAGTGGGGGTGAGGGTGAGGTTTTACCCACTGAATAATCGAGTTGCAGGGATAAAAGAGGCGGGGGAGACACGTGAATAATACTGGGTTTAAATGGGCGGGAAAATTGGTTTTGGGTATCAGGGGTAAGGTTTGGTGAATTGGCAAAAGTGGTCCCTCAAGGTTTATATCTTTATTGCAAAGGAGGTCCTTGTGGTGATAAGTTTTTTGGAAATTGGCAAGAACAGCCCCTTCTATTATCTTACTCGTTAGGAAGTTACTTAGCTTTTTGATGATCTTTTCAAATAATTTGCACTATAAGTTGAACCATCATCGTTTCTTTTGAGGCCAACACTAACTTCCTTTAAAGCTCGTGTAATATAATAAATATCCTGTAATAGATTTCACGTTTTAAGAGTTTTATATCTCCATCATACCCAAATATTTTTCTTAAAGACTAACAGTCTAGCTTCTACAAATTCTAAACCAGTTTTATAAGAGACAACACTTATCCTAGCTGTTCTTAAGTCTTTAACTAATTGTTCATTTTGTTATTTTAGATCTTTTACACATTCTAAACAAGATGAACAACAATTTGAGTCATTAGATACCTCAGAGTTTGTAGAAGAAATTGAACTTGTTGAAGAATAAGCCATGAGAGCAAAATTGGTTTGACCTTCTTCTGCTTAGTCACTCCAATCATAGCCAAAGCCATCACACTGAGACACTAAAGCATTTGAAGTAGTTTCCTCAACTGGCACAGTCCTTCTGGTAGGCTCCATGTTCCTGCTGTTTTGATTCCTGGGTGCCCTGCACTCCCTTGCAAAGTGTCCTCTCTTGTGACAGTTGAAACACTCCACCTTGGACTTGTCAAACCCAATTCTTTCTTTGTTGGCCATGCCAGTTTCCTTCTAGTATTCTTAAGGAATCTTCTTGCCCTTATAGTCAGCATAGCAATGTTCCACCTCAAGTCTATCTCTTCTAGATCATCAGGATGGATTTGTTATAGATCTTCATTATCAAGCTGTGGAATACTTGGTTGGCTAGCAAAGAAGGAATAAATCACAGCATCACTTAAATTTTCAACAGTTGTTGAGCTATCAGCAGCACCCTGAGTGCTAGCAGTATTAACACCTTGAGCAGTATTAACTGCTCTAGTTGCACTGTTAGTGCTGCTAGAGGACAGAAAGGCTACATTATGTGAGTTTGTGGTTGAGCTAGATGTCCCCTTGACCTCTGATTCATAAGCCTTCAGGTTGTTGAATAGGTCATCCAAACTCAAAGTCTCTATCTCTGGTTTGTTTCTCCACACTATGGTATGCATAGCCCATTCTTGTGACAAACTTCTCAAGAACTTCTAATTGATGTCTTCTTGAGGGATAACTTCACCATGCATCTCCAGTTGACTAATTAGCTTTTGAAGCCTTTCATAGGTTTGTTCAATCACCTCTATGCTGGATGCAGCAAAGTTTTCATACTGCTGCTTTAGAAGATTTTTCTGAGTATTCTTTGTAGCAGTATTACCTCCAAATCTGTTCTCAGTAGCCTGCATCAGTGTCTTAACATCCTTGTATGAGTTGAACTTTAATTTATGCTCATTAGGTAAGGCCATCAATAAAGTGCTTCTTGCCTTCAACTCTGCCCTTCTTTGTGCCTTCTCTTCAACACTTGTAGGAGGGATAACAGTCTCCTTACCATCAACAGTTTTTGTTACTATAGGCGCATTACCATTTTCTATGATCTCCCATAGAGTGTAATCAATGCACTGTAGGTACTGCTCCATCCTCATCTTCCAGAGATCATACTCACCAGGTTAGAGTATGGGTAGCTTGATGGTTTGAGTAGTTTGAGAATCCATTGCTTCTTGAAAAGGTAGATCTTGCGTGTAGTAAAGTTTCTTCTTATTCAAAGCTTCTCACAAGCTCTGATACCACTTGTAGTAAAGTTTCTTCTTATTCATAGCTTCTCACAAGCTCTGATACCACATGTTAGGATCGTTTAAGCTCAATTTGTTAAGAACTTATATCTAGGATTAACAATAACAATGATAACAATATGCAGCAGAATATAAATAAGAACGTCAATGTTATTGAACAAGGTTTTATTATCATACGTTTCCACCAAGCCTCAAATCTATATGATCAGTATAGATCGTGTTACTCAACAGTAACAAGGATTAAGTTACCTTGACCTTGAGGCTACACCACACAACTACTATACGTCTACATCTCTAAACCTGTGCACTGCTAAACCTACACGCCTGATATCTCTTTATATAATAGAGATATCTAGGTTTATAAAGGAATCATAAATATATTAGGAATGTAAATCTTCCTAACTTTAATCTTTATCTTTATCTTGTTAAGGAAGTCTTCATCTTTAGTCCCTCTTGTTTCATTCTTTTGTTTATTTTGTATCATCAAATCAATATTTCCCAACAATGAAGCATTGGAAGAGTGGGTTCTTTTTTATTAATCGGCGGGCTATTCTGGATGCTATGGTTTGGAGACATCCAAACACAACTATTGATGATCCGAGGACAGCTGGTGGTTCTTTTTACATGGCTGATGTGCGACGTCTGTGTGCACATGTTATATAGTTATGGGATATGCCTGAGGGTGTGTTAGTTTTATCTAGGTTAAGTCGCGTTTGGAAGAGTCTTGTCTGTGATCCGGTGCTTTGGGGTACCGATGGAAATGGTATGGGGGTGGGTTTTGACTATTTTATGCTATGTCCTTGGCCTCTGTTGCTTGCATTTATTGTTGTTTTTCTTTTTTGCAGTTATGGGTATTCATGATTTTCTCTGCCATCCTGAGTAGACCGGTGCTGAGGTCCAGAAGAAGCCCCATTTGGATGTTAAGCCAACCCTTTAAAGGCTTCCCTTTTACTTCACTCATCCTGTTGTAGCCGAGGTTGCTATTCCTGGTCCTACTCCAAAGGATCTTGCCGTTGGTACCCCAAGTTTCAAGATTGTTGCTAAGCCTGAAGCTTCCCAAAAGTGAAAGGCCTCTACTTTTGGTACCGCTTTGAGCCATGTTGCTAAGCGCACTAGGTCTACCTTGGCTCAATCATCCGGTAGTACTACTCGTCCTAGTTTGTTTGTGGGAGATGATGATGAAAGTGATGATGATGATGATGATGCTTGTGTGGAGATTCCATTGGTTACTTATCTTCGTTCTGCTGTAGTGATCCCTTCCTCAGGGAACTAGGGTGGGAGCTCCGTTGATCCTATTGCTGAAGGATCTAACACCCGAGGTAATTGCACTTGATTTCTGCCTTGTTTTTTTCTTTGTCTTCTTTCTTTGCCTTATTGTGTTTTTATTTTATAGATTCTCATGGTAAGGGCGTTATGGTTGATGATGCTGCTGCACCATCTTCTGGTGTGAGCCGACCGAGACCATCCTCTGGTCCTGCTCCTTCATTTACGGATGTGTCCAGTGATGCCATTCATACGGATTTCTTTCCTTTCTCTGCTGGTCCATGCTATGCTACCTATCCCGAAGGTGGTGTTGTTGGGAACTATAAGTTTACTCGTAAGGAGTGGGATGCTCCATATCGGCCTACCTTCGGGGTTCTGACTAAGGAAGTTTTTAAGGATCTGGTTGTTTGTAAAACTGTGGTGGATCAGTTTCCTACTCCTGGTGAGATGGTCCGGGTTGAGAGTTTATCTGAGAACAACTAACTGCAAAGATGAGTGTGCTTCATTATATGATGATGTTGCATGGTGGTAGCTTCTTACTCGCTATCGTAGGTTGAATCAATCTCATCATGAGTATGTGTTATCAACGGACTCTAGGTTGAAAGGTTAGAGGAGAAGGTTGCTAACATGACTGGG
>BQNB010190777.1:0-11752 GCA_026074375.1 Tanacetum coccineum | reverse complement strand
ATAGATTAATGATTGGATCATTAATGTACCTAACAACTTCAAGGCCTGATATAATATTTGTTGTATGTGCTTGTGCAAGATTTCAAGTCAAACCTAAAATTTCGCATCTTCATGTTGTGAAAAGAATCTTTAGATACTTGAAAGATCAACCTAAATTAGGCCTTTGGTAAGGACTCACCATTTGACTTGGAAGCTTATACTGACAGTGACTATGCTGGTGCAAGTTTAGACAGGAAATCCACAACAGGAGGTTGTCCATTTCTTGGGAGGAGATTGATCTCATGGCAATGTAAGAAGCAAACTATAGTTGCCAACTCTACTACTGAAGCAGAATATGTAGCTGCATCTAATTGCTGTGGACAGGTGTTATGGATTCAAAATCAAATTTTGGATTATGGATAAAATTTCATGAATACCAAGATTATCATTGATAATGAAAGCACCATCTGCATTGTTAGGAATCCAGTGTTTCACTCAAAGACTAAGCACATTGATTAAACATTACTTCATCAGGGATTTATATGAGAAGAGATTAATTCAAGTGATCAAGATTCACATTGATCACAATGTTGCTGATTTACTCACAAAGGCATTTGATGTTAGCAGATTTATATATCTGATTGCAAGTATTGGAATTAACCTCTGAAGTATTGATTGAGGGGAGGTTAATTATGCTACTATGAAGTTGATTATACATAAAGGATGCTTGTAATGAAATGGAAATGCTGCATAACAACAAACAGAAGTGGGTAAAGGGTCAGGAAATCCCATTAAACCCCAACACACATCCACAACTGCTTCACTATCTAATCTTGAACCAATCACTGTTCCCTCATTATCTTAAACCAAAAAGACTCAAAAACCTAGGAAAGCCAAAAGGCCCACTGAGATATCTTAGTCTAGTGGACCTATTCACCTTGTAGCAGATAAGACTGTCATTAAGGAGTAGGAAGACAGAATGGAAAGGGCTGCCACTAGTGCTTCTAGCTTAGAAGCAAAGCAGGATAGTGGTAACATAAATAGGACCCGTTCCATGGCAACACTTAATGAGTCTTTTTCTTCGGGAACTAATTCAGGTAGTGGTCCTAGGTGCCAAGATACCATATTGAGGGGGGTGCAAAAGCTCAAATTAGGTTTGAGGCTGCATCTAAACAGTCCAATGATCCACCTCTCTCAAGAGTTAACACACTTAGAAGTGGGGAGGACAGCATGAAACTAAAGGAATTAATGGAATTTTATACCAAACTGTCTAAAAGGGCTCTTGATTTGTGATATAAAAACAGATAGAGTGAATTGGTAAGAAAAAGAAATGAGAGATATAGTGAGCTGAAAAATAGAAAGAGAGTTGTGTGATATAAAAACAGATAGAGTGAATTGGTAAAAAAATGAAATGAAGAATTGTTAATTAAAACAGAAAGAGAGCTTGTGAGAATCAAAATTAATAATGGAAATGCTTCTTGGAATGAAATTGGAGTTAATGTTGGTGTTTCAAAGTTAATGCTTCTAAACATAAACTTACTGCTGCCAGTACTAGTTTATGCTGATAGGCATTCACTTACTGCTGTTAGGTATAAGTTAAATGCTGTGAAATAAATGGGGGGGGGGGGGAAGAAACAAGGCCATAAACTTTCCTATTGGGGGTTTGCTTAATACTGTTAGGCTTACAACTAATGCTGCAAGTTCAAGTTAATGTTGTTGAGAGTGATTTCATAAATACTTCGATTAAGGGTTTCAATCACTCATTCAATCGATTTTACACCTTGATATACTCTCTAATCATAAACCCTAAATCAATTTTATCATTCATCATCAAAACCCAACATAATGTCGAATCCTAAGTTTGCTGAAACTAATAATTTAGTTGCATTTTTGGAGAAAACCAAAGAAAGTGATGGGTTTGAGGGAATTATTGATTTTCTAAATGCAAGTTCTATCAGATATGCGCTAACGGTGAATCCTACCATCTATACTACATGTATTAATTTAAACAGGCTGGCAACTGCCAAGGTTAAGCAGTTTAATGAGGAATGTCTGATACAAGCCTATTTAATAATAAGAAGGTGATCAAAAGGATCTTAAGTTCGAAGGAGGCTGAAGGAACATATTGTCTACCTACGGCTACCATTGTGTAGAACAAAAAAGAATGAGGTATAAATCTTACTCAAAAGCTAAACATTAATAAAGCCTTATTTTCATCCCATTGGAAATTTACTTATTCATACCATAAATGCACATTGCCTTAGTGCTAAGACTACAGCCTGGAATAAATTTAGTAGCACTATGGCATCTGCTATCATCTGTCTTGCCACAAATGAAAATTTTAACTTTTCCATGTACATTTTTGATAATATGGTGAAAAACTTGGAGGGTAGGGTTAAGTTTCTTATGTATCCAAGGTTTTTGCAAGTCTTCCTAGACAATTAAGTTGAAGGAATGACCAAACATAAAGGGATTTATGTTACCCCTTCCTACACCAAGAAGGTGTTTGCTAACATGAAGAGACCAGGAAAGGGTTTTTCTGGTAAGGTCACACCTCTATTTCAAACTATAATGGTTCAAGCTCCAAAATACATAGGTGAAGATTCATATGCTCCTACTGATTCCCATTCTACACCCATTGTTACTCAACCATCATCATCTAAGCCTCAAAAGAAACAGTCCAGAAGAAAACAAAGGAATGACAATGGTCCTACAGAGCCTATTCCTGATGAGGCTACTAATGAGGAACATGTATCTACCCATTCCGTATGATCCACCTCAAAGGGTGAGAAGACGCAACTGACTGAATATGAGTTTATGTACCAGTCTACAAGAAAGGTTCTGATTTTAGAGAAAGCAAAGACGCCTCAAGCAAGGAGATTGCTAGATTTTAAAAATAGAGTCCAAGCAGTTTTGGAAAAGAAAAGAATCAAGAACTTCAGGGCTCAAGAGGTTAAGGAAGGTTGGTTCAGGTAGCAGGGTAGTATCCTTTAATGATGTCAGTTTAGGTGCTCAAGAAGATGCATCCAAACAGGGGAGGAAAATAGCTGATCTTGATGCTAATACAGAATGACCTTAGATATGAGGAGACTCAAAGAAAGAAAGGATAAAAATGAGATGTTGTTTGATTATAAGATTTGATTTACAAGGTGCAGAATTTGTTGCTGAAAAAAAGTTATGCTGCTGATCCAGTACTACTCAGGTGAAGGTAGTTACTACTGGCTAATGTATGAAAGTTACTACTGCCTAGTGCTCTAACACCAACTAATTGATGATTTGACTCTGGCTCAGACTCTAAACAAGAATCAAAGCAGCTAAACCCAAAGCTGTTACAACTGCTGCTACAACAAACAACTACAAGACCCATGGCTAGAGGGGTTGTAGTTCAAGAGCTAAGTGAATTCAAAACAACATCATTACCTTCACAAGCATCACAACTTCCACATGCCAAGACACAGGTAAGCAGTAAGCGATTGAGCCTGAAAAACCTTTGAAAAAAGAAAGAGATCAAATGCACTTGATGAAGAAGTTGCTAGAAATCTTGAAGCCCAACTACAAGCTGAATTGGAAGAAGAAGAGAGGCTTGCAAGACAAAAGGAAGAAGAAGCCACCATAGCCTTAATTGACTCATGGGATAACACACAAGCAATGATAGAGGCTGATAGGTTGATGGCAGAAAGACTACAAACAAGATAGCAAGAAGAATTGACAAATGAAGGGAAGGCAAGATTGTTTGTAGATCTTTTGGAGAAGAGAAAGAAACATTTTGCAGCATTAAGAGCTAAAGAAAAAAGGAACAAACCACCCACTAAAGCACAAAAGAAAAGTACAATGTCAACTTATCTGAAACATATGGGTGGATACAAGCACAGTCAGTTAAAGAACAAGTCATTTGACGAAACTTTGAGAAATTAGTTGTGGATAAAGATATGACAAGGTAAATAGTTTATTGATATGATACTAAAATGAAAGAAGGCTCAAATAAAAGCTAAAAGCAGATAAACACAAAAAAGCAAGTCTAAAAGAGCAGTTGATGAATTAGAGCATGAAAAAGCTAAGAAGCAAAAGGGTGATGATAATCAGAGAGAGGAAGAGATAAAAAGTATATGGCATTGTTTAAGATGATGAGGTAGCAATTGATGCATACCAACTAGCCATTTAAGGCCCCCAATGATTGTGAATACAAGATTGATAAGAAGGAAAGATTGATACTTTAAACTAATAAGGGCTGATGGAAACTCAAAAGGGTTTCCATCAATGATGTCAGATGCTTCAGGGATTGATAGAGAAACTTAGAACCCTTCTGGAAGTTGGTCAAAGCAAAGCATGGGCTAAGGAAGAGCCAGAGGAGGATATAAGAGATGGTTTGGGAGATTCTGAAGTGATGTTTGAACCAGATGTGGAAAGTAAAGTATGGAGAAATTTACAAGGATACAATGTGACAGTTTGGAAGCTATTTTCTTCAAGTGGAGTTCATTTTGTGAGATTTTAGAATATGCATATCTTTATGCTGGTAGAGAAAAAGTATCCACTTACACCTGCAACAATCATAAAAATGCTCAACAAGAAGCTTAAAACTGACCAGTGGGATGAGATATGCAATCAACTTTTGAAACTCATGACAAAACAATGCAAGAATCTTAGAAGTGTTTGAATGTATCCTCCTGGTGATGGATAAGACTTTTAATGAAGAAACTTGAGATTCAAAAGAAGAACATCAAGTTTAGGGGAGGATTGTTGAGATTAAAAGACTTCAAGATATTTTAAGAGTTACAGCTGCTTCAGTAATAGATTAGTGCTGTCACGCATAACTTATACTGCTAGGTAAAACTACTTGAAAAATACGCAAGTATTTAGTACTGTTGAAAAAAAGTTACTCTGCTAGTTACTACTGGTTTGTATATATTAGTACTGTTAGTCTAGAGTTACGCTGCTATAGAATGTAAGAACGGCTCATAAAAAAAAAAAAGAAGGGGGAAGAAGATAAAGACAAAAAAATACTAATTATTACTACTGCTAGTACAAAAGTTAGTATTGCTAGTGTGTGTTAGTACTGCTAGAGTACAACTCTAATTAGTTAATACTGCTTGTGCTCAATTACAACTGCTGAGTGATTACTACTGCGGAAGGAGTATGCGACAAAGATGAGATCAAAGACATCAGAGAAGAATAAAGATGATTGAGAACAAGAATACTTAATAGAAATAAGTAATAGTTATTTGTTAAAGAATAGTATTAAAACTTTATTTTTTAAGAGAATACCTTTGTTTATAGAAAGAGATCATGATAACTAAGTAAAGTAATTGTAATCTTGTAGGACTCCTTGGTGTAAATCAAAGGAGTCCTCGGGCATAATGTTAGATACATTTTTAGATATTCATACCTTTAAGGTTTTGTAAACCCTAACACTATCATGGGTGTTCTTTTTATATTGAAGCTGAAAGTTTGGTATTATATAATCTTACTCATTATTGTTTCCATGCTTATTCTTCTTAATATCATTGACTAGATTCCATATAGTCTTTGATATATTTAATCAAAGTTTCTACCATAGTTGTCTTGGATTTATTCAATACACCATAAGGCCGGTTAAAGCTAAGCAAATCTATTTAAGTGGGTATAAACAAATCCATCAGTCTTCTTGATAAACAAATCGGAGCTCCCAAGGGAGGATTAGGTCTTATGAAGCCCTTGTCAAAAAGTTCTTAGAGTTGGTCTGACAATTCCTCCATTTCGGATGAGGCCAACCGATTAGGTGCCCGTCCTACAGGTGCAACACCAGGCATCAAATCGATTTGTAATTCCATTTGTCGAGTCAGAGGGAGACCCAGAAAGTCTTCAGGAAATACGTTAGAAATGTTGAATGATCGGTACTCTCAAGTCGCTCTTCTTGACTTGTCTTCATCTCCTTTGTATACCATTGCCAAAAAGTATATTAAATCCTTTTAGCATGTACTTCTGAGTTTTAGTGCATGAGATGATATTCAAACGAGTCTTGTTTCCTCAGTCGCTTCCATCACCATGAACAACCAACATTTTATTTCCCTAGGGAATACAAATGATTTTCTTGGCACAAACAATGACAGCTTGGTACTTTGCCAACCAATCCTTACCATAATGACGTCAAACTAACCAATCTCTACGGGCCATTAAGTCAATGTTGATATGGGTGATTTAAGAAGATTTAATGATATAACCCCGAATTGATAGCGTTTAACCTAATTATTCTCCTGTCAGCTAGTTCAACATCATAATAATGATCTATGGTAGATGGTGTGATATCAAATTGGGAGCTAAATGCAGTAGACACAAAGATTCTATTGGCACCAGTATCAAATAAGATAGAAGCATAGCGGTTGTTTAGAAGGAACGTACCCGTAACGATGTTTGAGTCTGGGTTTGTCCCTGCACGGCCTACCGCATACACTTTCGCTGGAGCATTGCCATTTCCACCATGGTTACCATGGTTGTTGTTCTTCCGCTTTGGACACTCCCTCTTGAAATGTCCTTGGGCTCCACATTCATAGCAAGTAGGTTTCTGACTTGCCCTAGTACCACTTTGGTTGTTAGCAGTGTTAGCATTTGCAGTACTCCTACAGTCACAGGCCAGATGGCCAACCCTGTTGCACTTGTGGCATTTTAGAGCATATTGACCATCATGGTGATAGTTGCATTTTGAGCACAGAGGTTTAGATCCTCCGTAAGGTTTCTTCTCACCAGACCCTGCAGTATAAGCCATGCCCGTGTTCTGCCTCTTGTTCTATTGTTGTTATTGTTGATTATCATCTTGCTTTCTTTTGTTTTCACTATGTCGTTCAGCAAAAGTAAGGATCTTCTTGTCCATCAGCTCAGCTGCAAATTCAATTGCATCCTGCATGGTTTTTGGATTAGATGCCAATACACTTCCGTGAATCATGTCGGGCAAACCACTGAAACCAAAAAACCAAAATACGACAATTGTCTCCATTACTGTCCAGAATCTTCAGAAACATCCAGCAACACATCAATGCTAGTTCCTAAAATCGTTGGTTATAGCTTACCACGTCGGTACTGATGACATCAAATAACGTCTATTTTATAGCATCATTTATCCTACGATATTAACCCATTTTGTATAGTTATTGCAAAGAATTGTTACTTAATCGTTTATATTTGAAGACTTCAGTAAGTTCTGAGAAATTGGTGAGAAACAGAGCAAAAGGCATAAATTCCTGGAGCTTAATGTAGAATTTTGAGATGAACGAATCTATAGACCAATACGCCGAGTATCCATCAAGAAGAACAGGTATCCGTGCATGCACTCACCAAAACCACAGGAGAATTAAAGATTAACACGCCGTATCCAAGGACCATATCCCGTAATTTATGAATTCGAATCAATATAATATTCTGGAAGATATCAAACGTGGTCCCTACTCCAAGAAATCCCTAATACGCCGTATCCAACCCATTGGATACGCCGTATTGAACCGACTATCCCCCCAAAAAAAACATTATAAATAGAAAAACTCAAAATGAGTTTAAGTGCGCTAAACTCAATATTCTCGATACCTAAAGTACAAAGTCGATTTTCAAAGGAGAAAAAGGAGAAGCAAGAGGTCGAGCAACGTATTCAATTCCATAAGAAAAGAGACATCGTGTATTTCCATATAATTTAGTAAATCGTTGAGTGTTTTGGTATCATTCGTTACCCGGTTAGTTACTTGCAAAATTATTACACATTACATTTATTATGAGATTAGAAGGCTAATACCTTTGGTATTAGCCATTATTATGAAATCCGAATGTTTGTATTTTGTTGATAGTGATTTCTTTGATTATCGTTGGATGTTTGTTTATGTTTATCAATTTATACTTTTTACGCGCTTTGTAGCACCTATCATTCAACTAGATCCTAGCTAAGTGGACCCAGCGGAATCGAGAGTCCGAGATAGCTCACGCATATAGTAATTTATGCAACACCTAGAATAATAGTTACACAAAGTATGGTCCCTTCAAAGTTGAGGATCTAGGATAACCTTCAGGCTTAACTATTAATTAGTATTTCCAATGGTTTATGATCGTGTTACTAGCAATGATGACCTAGATAATTCAACAAATAACGTTCTGAATTCTAATGGATATTGGAACAAGTGACTACTAGTGTATAGTTTCTCAATAAGCGTATGTGGTAAAGTCTCTATGAGCTAGGGTTTAACAAGAACACCATTGTTTTAATCCTAAGATAATATAATCAGCAAAAAAGATGCTTTATGCAGATGCATTAATTATGACAGAATTAACGTGTCTAGTCTTAGAATGTAACGCGAATTCTTTAGAATGATAGCCACCTCGAGAAGAAATCATTGCACTAAATAAACAAACCAACATTCTAAAAGAAATAATAAAGCTAATACAAGTTTTCATTATAAAAGGTTCGACGCTCTTTATCTTTTGTTAATTAGCTTGTGTGGTATCAGTTTCTTGAATTGAGATGTAGTCACAAACCAAACGTGCCAGCTCTAAATGAGTTCAGAGTTTGGTTAATTAATGTATTATGAAGGTAAGCATGAAAAACCGCCCATTCCATTTAATTGACGGATTTCGACTGACCGAGGTTTGACATAGTATTAAATAGAATTAACCATAGATTAGATAACCAATGATAGGAAATTAAATGATAATTTAACCTCAGCTCCCTCAGTGATGGACACCCTACTTACCACGAAACTACTATCGATCGGTAAACTGCCACGTAAAGTGTTGTTTTGGTTAGGGTCCGGCGTAAAAATATAAATTAAAACTGAATCATAAAACAACCCTACACTGCAACACATCAATCTTTGGCGCGTTGCGGGGAGTGAAATTATCTTGATTTTTATTTTGATAATTTTGAGGTTTTTTAACATAGATTAGAGCAACCCTTAGGATTAGTGTAATTTAGATTAGTGTATATTTTTGTATATTATATATATTTTGTATATTTGTCTTTTATTATTTGCTTGTATATTTGTGTGTTTAATTGTTTGCGTATTTAATTATTTTTCTTGAATACACTGTTCTGGTCGACAGTTGAATACGGCGTATCCAATCCTACTGAATATGGCGTATCCAGTTCTCTGTCTAATACAGTGTATTCATCTCAACAGATTAATACGGCATATCCACTTCCATTGGATACGGCGTATCGATCGTCTAGGACAGAAACTAAAAAAAGATTTTCGTGCAAAACAATTTCTACCTTCCTGTCAGAATACATCCTAGCTGATTGTTTATCCCTGTTTCAGGTAGTGCATGATAAAGGAGTTCAACACAAACAAACATACCACAACAAAGATCCTGAAACGAGAATTTGATCAGCAAAGAAACACTTCAAAGTCCCTTAGCCTTTATGACATGAATTGAGATCTTCGGATTTCAATTTACTTTCTGACAAAGATAACGCAGAGGAAGAAGAAGAAGAAGCAAGGGCGAAACAAATGCGCATACATGAGCAAGACCAGAATAGACAGATCGGAGTCGCTAGGCCTAAAATTTATAACAAAGATCAATTTGAACTAAAAGGACAACTCTTAAGGAGCTTCGAGAAAACACATTTAGCGGTTCGGATAATGAAGATGCTAATGAACACATTGAGAAAGTTCTTGAGATAGTTTGGACTTATTCCAATGTTCCTTAACATCACTGTGGATCAACAAATGCGCCGAGTCTTCCTATAGCACTAACTGGAGCCGCAAGCCGTTGATAGAATTGAACCCAAATGGTTCAATCAAAACTTAGGGAAGATCTTAAAACAATATTTTTGAACAAATACTGCCCACCTGGATCGAACTGAGAAGAAAATGGAGAAATCAATAACTTATCTAGCAAGAGCCAGATGAAAACCCTTATCAACATGGGAGCGCTTTAAAGAACTCTTGAGGACGTGTACCATAACACTATTTGACTGATATGCAAGAGGTGATTTATTTCTACAATGGTTTGTATGTTCCAACACGACAGATTTCTTTGCCTCAAGAGGTGTACGTTTCCGACTAAAACTGCTGCAGATGCCAAAACAGCCATCCAAGAAATGTTGAATACTCTCAAAAATGGCACAATGGAACATCAAGAGGAAGAAGTACTGAGACTTCTGACGGATTAGTGTGATACCAGCCAATTAACCAATCTTTGGAAGAGAGAATCAAGAAAGTGAAGAAAATATGTTTATCTGCTTAGGTTGGATGTGAGCAATGCAAAGGACCCCATTACACCAAGGATTGCCCACAAAAGAAGAAGGTAAAAGAAGAAGGGAAAACCCTAGAAGAAGCTTACTATACGCAATTTGGTGGACCTTTTCAAGGAGGGGGATATAGAGCAGCAGCTCTGGGATTCTATCAAAGGAACAATGCAAATCCTTCATACCAAGAACGAAGGCAATCTATAGAAGATACCCTGAGAAAATTCATGAGTGAATCAGCAAAGAGACACGAAGAAAACTCCAATTTGATTAAAGAAATCCGAGCTTCGACGGATACTGCCATTCAAAACCAAGGAGCATCTATTAAAACTTTGGAAATCCAAATCGGGTAAATGAGCAAGGTACTATAGGAAAGAGGATTTGGAAGTCTACCTAGCTCTACTGAAGCAAACCAAAGAGATCAAGTCAAGTCAATTTCAACTACTATTGAAGCTGATTCATACCCGATACGCCGTATTGGATCTTCCCAATACGCCATATCCACTGGATAGAACCGTACACTAATGTATGAGACAAGACAAACGACTATTCCATTTCTAAGTCATTTGTATTGCTATAAAGAAAAAAGGGATAATATGGACCATAATTCTTAGAAGCTTACTCAGAAGCTTCGCATAATACCCAGAAAGGAGAAAGACCCAGGAAGTTTCACTTTACCTTGCTTTATTAATAATGTATGCTTTGATAATGGCCTTGTTGACTTAGGAGCAAGCGTTAGTGTTATGCCTCTCTCGACCTACCTTAACTTACGATTAGGCGAATTAGCTCACACTAAGTTAACAGTTGAATTAGCAGATAGGACTGTGAATTATCCAAATGAAATAGCTGAAAACGTACTAGTAGGAATTGGTAAATTATTTTCCCAGTAGACTTTATAATTCTAGACATGCCCGAGGATATCAAAGTGCCCTTGATCCTCGAAAGACCATTTTTGTCTACAGTCCGTGCTAAGATTGATGTTTACAAAAGAAAGATCACTTTAAGGGTCAGGGAAGAAAGGATTGTTTTCACACGTGTTAAACCTGCTAGTAGCTTAATTAAGAGGGTCTACATGCTAAGTTTGAGAGAAAGAATGGAACTTGATTTCGAAGCTAGGCTTTTGGGAGAGACTTTGGTGTTAAATAGATCATTAGACCCTTTATTTGAGGATTACATTAAGTTAAATGATCTAAATGAACCATTTGAGCTTAGGAGAAATCAAGGTGATGATTTAATACCCACCATTGAGGAAGGTGGGGTAATTGAGGAATTTAGAACTAGAGATGATGAACTTGATGATAGAATTGATGGTTACCCTAGTTATTGCGACTATGATAAGAAGATACATATAGATTGTGCTTACAACTTAAAGTTTTCATGCATGATAGGATTTGAATTTACACACGCTAACTTTTTCCCATTATTGTATGTCAATGTGATGTCCAAAAAGTTTCATAATTCAATAATAAAAGATAAGATGGTGTACAAAGGGAATAATGTTGTAGGAGCCTTAATGAATGTGCCTATTTTTGTTAGAACCTTTTCTGTTATGACGGATTTTGAAGTTTTAGAAAA
>BQNB010190776.1:1388-11752 GCA_026074375.1 Tanacetum coccineum | reverse complement strand
TAGAATATCGTTTGACGAATCCGACAATGAAGATTACACGGTAATTTTTGACAAAAACTCGTTTTCTTATAAAATAATTTCTGTTAATGATTTGAAAACGGATTCGAATAATGATAATGAAAAAGTTAATATGCATTTGTTTCCATCACCTGAGCCAAAGGTCAGTTGTTTTGATGATTTAGACTTCTTTAAAGATTTTGAGAATGAATTTCTAGCCATTGTTTACAATGATGCTCTAACATCTAAATCAGATTTCTTAACTGAACCCACTTTAAGCCCTCAACATATTGATGAATTTGATTTGAAAGATGAAACATCATTGTCCGAATATGATGAAGTGGAACAAAACGTTTTGTACTTTAATGATCTATTTCCTTTCAACATAATCTATCCTGATGATCTAAAGTCGGATAAGGACAATGATGATAATGAAATCGATATAATACAGTCTTCGGGGGGTAATGTAAATACAAAAGGGTCAAATAAACTTCTGGAGGCAAGTCACGATAAAATCAATAAAGTTTTCATTATGGAAGATTTTATCATGGAAATAAATGTAAATATTATGGCTTAGAATTATCTTGTAAACGGGATGCTACTCAATCTTATTATGAATTTGTATGTGCCGTTTGGCATTTCGTTCGACCCTAAACGGCATTATAAGGATGGTGTTTACACAAGAATGTTGCGGAGGCCAAGGTACGTTTTCTTTACTTTGTTTAAATTAGGAAAATTGGTCTCCAAGAACGGTTACGACGTATTAGGTAAACACCTAGACGGCGTATCCACTGTTTTTAAACTTATGTTGACTAAGTCAACATAATTCGCCAATACGGCGTATTACTCAAACACCGATACGACGTATCAAGTCTGGGTATAAAAGCCCAACTGATACACCAGATCAAGCTTTTACACACACTCACTTTTCACTCTCACACAAAAATTTTTACCGCAAATTTTCTTGGAGAATCAAATTACTCTTATCCATATTTATATCTCTCTCGTCATCTTCACAAGGTAAGAAAGCCAAAACTCGTTCCTATTTCTATTTTAATTTTCGAAATTAGGTTAGGGTTAGGGTTTGGTTTTATAGATTAAGGGATATGCCGTAGAACTTTGTGCCTAGGTTCCCCTTACCCCTTTGAATGATATATCTAGAGTTGTTGTTTGGTTATTGATAAGTGTAAAATACACATATCCATTTATGCTTAAAATAGCCTAATTAAACCCAAAACAGACCAAAAATGGCAACAATATGCTTGTATTTGTGTTTTGTGTGTGCAGGTACGGATATATCAAAAATCACAAGAAAACCATCAAAAACGGGCAAGCACGGACACGAGAACGGAAGAGTGTACAAAAGCCGGAAGCAAAGCCAAGAAAAAGTCAATCCTCAGTCAAACAGTCAAAGGAAAGTCAAACCATGGTCAACAGAAGTCAACCATAAAAAGACAAAATCCCTAAATTGCCATTTCAGTCCCTCAACTTTCAGAAAAGTCCAAAAATAGTCCCTTAAACTCTTAATGGGCCTCAAAACCCTAAATAACCAATTCAAAAGCCCAAATCATAAGCCCAAAACCCTAGCCCAATCCCTTTTCATAAACCACAAGGACCTATGATGCCATTTTCAAAACTTTGTTTTACACTACAAATGGGAAAAACAAAGACAAGGGCCATATTTGCAATTTCCTCAAACTTCAAACTGAATTTTTACTCTTTCAGTTAAAACAAATGGCGCCAAACCCAAACACTATTCACCCGTCTTCTTCATTTCACCAAGCTGTAAAAACAAAGGGCTTTCTACAATTGAGGGGTACGGAGGTCTATTCAAGAGCTCCTAAACACAATGGCAAGGTTAATTCAGTCAAATCAAGAGCAATCATTAGTCACTCAAACAATGAAGCACACGTCAGCCTGAAGAAAGCACACATGGATGTGGGTTTTGCACTCATTTCACTCAGAAAAGAAACACAAGTGAGCCTCAAATGGATTGCCAGCTTGGCAATCCGTGTGAGGTCACTTAGTGATCTAACGGCTCAAAATGTTGACCCAATGATTGGTTGATCTAATGGCAGAGATTGATGGGCGCCTCTAACAAACTCAAGGCCTAGAAGCTTCATGGATCAGCTATAAATAAGACCTTCCATCACACACACCAGGGGATCTTTTTCCTTTCTAGTTTTTTTAGCTTAGTGTAGCTTTTAAAAGTTGAAATTTTGATCAAGTTATAATTCCTTTTTAAGTAATGTAATTCAGTTTTAATTAATGAAACTTAGTTTTTAATTTTTGTCAATAAGGTTTTTTTTACGCTTCAACTCATACAGCTCACTCAATAAGCCTGACTGTCTCAATAAGCTAATAAGCTTATATTAAGCTCTCAAAAGTCTCTAAGCTCTTGATTTGAGCTTAACCAATCTTAATATACCTTAACTTTAAAATCAGAAGTTTACCTACGCATTTTGGACTTATTGACCTTTTGGAAGGGGAGCTTAATTTGGAAGAGCTCCCAAGAACCTTTACCCTAGCTTAATTATAAGTTAGGGAGCTTTGTAGCAAAGCACTAAGAGCCTTAAGCCATTAAGCTTGTTTAGCCTAGGCCACTTGAAGTTCTCTTTTAAATTTCATTGTCCTTAATTTTTTAGCTAATATCTACTTAAGTACTTATTAAGTCTAAATTCTGCTAATTTAGCTATAGCTATTGCTTATTTGTGTTTGACTATCTGCACATTGTGATTCTTACTATTTTAATGACATATATTGCTAGATTATTAGTTAAAGAAGTTAGATTTTTCATTTCTGTCTATAAACCATAAAAAACTAAAAATATTCGTTTAGTTTATATCATAGATCTTAATTCTAGCTTTAGAAGTAGTGTTAATTTGGTGTCAATTAGGTTGAATTAAGCTGGGGGGGGGGGGTTTAATGTCTGGTAATCAAGTTTTCTTAATTAGTTTTCAATTCAAAAGCTTTTTCAAATCTGTCTCAAAGTTAAAGGAGTGTTTGGATTAAGCATTTTTTGACCTCAAAAAGTCAAAACACTTTGTTCAAATTATATGAGCTAGTTGTATTTTCATTTAAGATTAGTTTTTTATTCGAGTTTTTTCAAAAGTTAATTTTGCAAAAATTAAATAGTTATGGTGTTATATTAATCATTTCAAGCCACCAGGGCATTTTGATCCTTTTTCTGTTATTGCGAGATTGTTGATCCAAGCCACTTAAGGCTTCGAAAATTCCATGTTTTGTGTTTGTAACACTCTCCCTTGAGAGTTGGTCTATGTGCAGGTTACCCTTAAGGTAACCTGCCCGAATTCTTGGATTGTGTTTGAGCTAATTGCATCACAGAACTAACATTGTTTCTTGCTGTCCCTCTTTTGAATAAATTTTAAGTTAGCAATCTTAGGTTTTAGCTTTTAAGGTTATAGTAGCTTATAGTATAGACATAGCTTAATATAGATTAGGGCTTAATTGGCATTTTGTAGCTTATTTTCCTAGCTTATTTTGCTGTCAAATTTCAACTAAAAAAAACCAAAAATACCAAAAACATAGGTTTTAAGATTTAGGATTTTATTTTTGATTTCTTACTTATAGATTTAGGTTTTTATGAATTAGTTATCTAGCTATATCTAGGTAAAGCATTTTACAAGAGCTTAAGTTCTAAATTGCCTTATTGAGCTTTTTAGCTTAAAAAGATTTTGTGCACTTTGGCTTATTTCCTGAGTTTAGCATTTTCATCTTAAATTTCAGTTAGTTTAAGATGTTCCTAGGTGATTTAGCTTTTCATTTTTAGATAGTATACATTATAACTTTCCAAAGCTCTTTTTTTGTTTCAAATTTGAGACTTCTTTTGGCTTTTACAAGCAATAAGTTAATCAAGGGGAAAGTTTCACTACTAGATAGCAGCTTAATAATAAGCTCTTTTAGAGCTTATTAGTGCTTTTCAGACCAAGTTGATTTTATTAAAGTTGTTACCACCCCTTGTTTCTTTAAACTTTTTGCTTTTAATAAGTTTTTTGCCTTATTAAGCACTTTTTTTAATTTTGCAACTTTTTTTTAGGACATAAAGGGAACTTAGGGTGTAATCGGGGTTTAGGCCTCAGGGTAGGGGAGTAAGTGAAACATTTAAGTTTTATTAGTTTACTTTCGTTAGTCCCTTTTAGTTTACACCTGTAGTCCTTTAAGGACTAACTCCATTAGTCCTCAGTTAAGTCTTTGTTAGTTTAATAATTTTAATTAATTAATTAGGTTTAGTTTTTAATTAGTTTAATTAAAGTTTAATAAAATAGTAAAAATTAGGGCTTTTATTTTTTATAAAATTCTGCACTTTTTCTTTTTCTAGTATAATTTTTTATAAAATTTTTAGGATTATATTTTTAATAGTTTTATTATTTTTATACTTTTTAATTAGTTTAAATCTTAGAAAATTCATAGCTTTAAAAACAAAACCCAAAAAAAGTGATCTTTTTTCTAAAATTTTCTTTTTTATACTTATTTTACTAGGAAAAATATAATTTCAATTATTGCTATGTTTTTTATTTTTTCGGATTTATTTAGATTTAAATAGATTTTAATTAATAAAAAATTCAAAAATAATCAAAAAAATAATAATTTTCTTTTTCTTAAAATTTTCTTTTGTCCTAATTTAGGTTTAGGAATTTAGTTTGCATTTTTAGGACTTAATTTTGATTTGCTTGCTTATTTGTCGCGTTTTATTTGTATTTCCCTTAATTATTTTAAACGTTAAAATTGCATTTACTTGTTCAATTTTACTTGTTCTTTTATTTGGGTAGTTATAGATCATAAAAATATCTTTGCTTTCATTCAAATCATAATCCGAGCTTAAACGAGGTTTCAATTGCACAAGTCGTTGGGGAAACGACCCGGGTGATCATTCTTCCCGGTTAAATATACGTATTATATATTATATTATATATATTTTTGAGAGTGGATTTTACTAAGGGTAACTTGGTAATTTTCTTAATTGCTCTTTGAATTATTATTATATTGTGGTATATTTTACAAGTGTATTAAAACTACTATCAGTTTTTGGCGCCGCTGCCGGGGACTTGTGTTAAGATTCCTTTGTTTTTTGTTTGTTGATTTGGTTTGAAGATCCTTTCGTCCTCGAAAGTTTCATTCTTGTTATAAATATCAAAAAATCCAAAAAAGTAAAAAATATAAAAAGTAAAAAAAATATTTTCTTTTTCTTTTTAGTATAGCTATCATATAAAAAAATATAAAAATATAAAAAAATTGTCCTTTTAAAAAAGAAATAAAATTAACAAAGTTGGTAAAAGAACACCAACATATAATACCTTCAATTGAGGTATTATCATAAATAAGTTCCGGTGAACTTAAAAATTCAAAATCAACAAAGAATCAAAAAACTTGTCATTGTGTCACTTACGAGGAACGGCTCACCTTACGAAGAAATTGTTTTTAAGGAGCTACTGTGAAGTAAGTTGGATATTTGGTTTAAGTTGTCCTCTCGTTTTATCCGTAAATAAAATATGTTGTTTAAAGAATCGAAAAAACCAAAAATAATCTTCTTTTTCTTCTTTTTCTTCTTATCCATTTAATTCTTTTCCTTAACCCTCTAAATTGTTTAATTCTTATGGCGTCTCGTCGTTTGAATCCCCTTTACGCAATTAAGGAATGCTCGACTTGTGGAAGTTTGTACACTAGAGAATGTTGTTCAATAGGGAGTCTTGAAGACAAGATCCTTACTCCCGTACCCGACTCTTCTCCGTGTTGTGCAAAGTGTGGAACCCCGGTTGATGGTCCGTATTGTCGTGGATGTGCTCTTTTACGAAAGAAATTCAAGGAAGATTTGATTACATATTGTGTTGAAAATGGAATTTTCCAAGACTCTCAAGATACTTTCGAATCATCCGATGACAATACCAACGTTGTTAATGCTCCTCGAGAGCCAATCGTTGTCAATCAAGACCCCGGTGTAAAGTCTTCACAAGATCCTCCACAGATTGACCAAAATTGTTGTTACGAGTGCGGTGATTCATTAGATGGAATTTTCTGTCGACAATGCATTTGTAAATCTTGTGGTAAAGGTGCTCATTTCGGTTATAATTGTCCACCAAAAGATCCGATCATTTCTAAACCGGAGCCATGCAATCAAACCATTAATGAAATTCCACAAACTCTCCCAAGTTTAGATCCGTCATGCTTCTCATTACCTCATGTTTCAAAGCCGAACCTTGATAATGACCCTCCTAATGTTTTCAACCAACATCCACAACCCCAGTTTGAGACTTACTTGTGTGAGTTATGTGGAAATAATGCTCATTATGGTTATGATTGTTCACCACAGTTCCCGTTTGTCTATGAACAGGAGCCGTATTACAATCAAAACTTTAATGATAATTATTTTCCACAAAATTCTCAGAGTTATTCTCAACAATATCTTTGTTGTGCAAATTGCGAGGGTCCTCATGAAACTTTTCAATGTCAACCAATGAATGAAGATTATTATGAGCAAAATTCTTGCTATTATCCTAATTCTTCCGGTTTTGACCAACCACAACCCCCGCAGGATTCCGTCTATTGTCAAGAAGCCCTTGATAAAATTCTTGAAGAGCTTGAAGAATTAAAACGAGATCAAAGAACGTTAAAGGAATTAAAAAAGCGAATCGCGGAAGAACAAACGGCTAAAGAATAATATGCGTATACGAGAAATAGGCATGACAGCAATGGTTGATCGCAAATTAAAGAAATCACAAAGAAATGTGTTATAAAATATCTTAGAGGCGAGAAGATGATGAAGATATGATAGAGATGCGAATTAGAATTCCGAAAACTTAAGCAAGATTTTAATGAATGGGGCAGCGAAGTTCGAAAAAAGGAGCAAGCGTACGAAGAAGAAAAGTAATATTGCCCGTCGTACATGCTTCTAATTACTTGTGATGACGAGGATGATTCTATTCCTTTAGGAGATATTATTGCTCGATATTCTACGTCTAAAGCAGTCACACCCGACTTACTGATCGAAGAACCCGATAATTCTCTAAATATGGGGGATGAGCATCTCGACACTATTCCGGCAACGAAATCGGACGAAGTAATAAAGTCTAGTGTTGAGAACCTTGTCCCAATCCCAAGTGAGTTTGAGGGAATTTCCGACGATACGTGTGATGTGCCTAATTGTGATGATAATCGTGTTAATGTTGAGTCCAAACTTGTGGAATCTTTGATTAACCGTGATACTTCGATTGTTTATTCTTCTAAGATCGACCCCAATTCCTCGGGATTTGCCGTGGGAAAACTTGCTCATATTGCTTCCAATTCCACCGGAATTGTTGAAGCCGACTTTGTCAAAATGATGACACTTCGATTTATAACGATGATTGTAGAGGACCATCGATACAGTAGCCTAGAGGAAGGATGATGTTGACCAAGAAGAGAAAGAGTTTGATCTAGAAGATATTTTTCAAACCCAAGACGTTATTCTTTGTGAGAAATTATTAAACGTACATTCCCGTATTTTAAATCGAATCTTTAAAAGATAAACCCTAATCCAATGGGTTGTTCGAGTCTCCTTCTCCCATTTCCTATCCTCCTCGCGGATAGTGGATTCGTTTTAGAGAGTCTATACATCTCATATTCTCAATTGGATAATATTCTTTACCCGAATTCGAGACTTTTAGCGATCATACGGAAGAGACGAGTAGTGGCAAACACCAACTACTCATACTAATTACTCTCTTCCGAGTATGAAGCGTTTCTTTTTGAGATTGAGCCCGATCAGGAGGGGTTGATTAGCATTGATAATTCAAATGAACCTCTTTTGGAGCTTCCCGAGTTTGAATCATTTCATTTCGATCTGTCATTTCCTCGTCCTCCTCCGGAACCACCCGATGTTTGCATGAGATTTACGCCCATTTTGGCTATGAAAAATGCTTTTGTTAAACCTAATGAAGATTTTTACCTAAGTGAAACGGTGTTACCTTTAAATGTTGAAGATGTCGATTCCTTCACATTTATAATTTGGACTTTTCTTCCATTCTTCACTTACACCGAGGAATCACCTTTGATTTTCTCCTTTAGGAGTAAGAATTTTGTTTTTGACCCCGGCATCATCACGTTTCATCATCCGGTGGCATCTTCAAGGGAAGTTTCTTGTTTTAAGTGTTGCTCTCCCTAAGGACAACTAAATTCAGGGATCAAGTCAAGCTTGTGACTCGGTTACCAAAAACAAGCCGCTTCGTGGGAGTTCACCCCATGCTTATCCATTCTCTTTCTATTTTCTTAAATAATGTGTTGTGATGTGTTGTGGCTATCCTCTTCCGGTTTCTTGTTGTTTGTTGTTTGTTGTTTGCTGTGATTTTTGCAGGATTGACCCGATAATTTCTAAAGACTCTCATGACCGGTGTTGTATCCCGTATCACTCGAGCTTTCTATCCTTTTGTGAAATTAGTTTGGGGAAATCCGATATCCTTTCATCATTATCGATTCACGTTTATCTTTGCATAATTCATAAATGGCTTAGATTTTCGTAGAGACCCGACTTTAAACATTGAGGACAATGTTTCGTTTTAGTTTGGGGAGGGAATCTATCGATTTGATGTTACCTGCTTATTGTTTTGTTCTCACGTACCCGTTTTCCCACAAAAATAGCAAAAATTTTAAAATTTTAAGATCTTATTTGTAGGAAAAAATGATTTGTACTTGTGATTGTTTGCTGGATAGACCTAACTTTTCTGGGAAGGGACTCTCGTGTTCTGGTTTTGTCCGGTCCAACAAGACTTTCCTAGCCTTTGGACTTGTCATTAGTTTGGGGAAATCCTGATATATTGTCATATCATTGATTCACGTTATCTTTGCATATATAATAAATGCTTAGTTTTGCGTTAGATGAGACCCTGCCTTAAACATTGAGGACAATGTTTTTGTTTTAGTTTGGGGAGGGAATCTATCGATTTGATGTTACCTAACCCTTTTATTGTTTTGTTCTTACGTACCTGTTTTCCCGCAAAAATAGCAAAAAAATTCAAATTTTTTAAATATTTTAAGTTTTATTTTGTAGAAAAATAAAATAAAATTCTTATTAATTGGTTTTCTTGTTACAATTTTAACTTTCTTTTTTGGGTAAAGAATAAGAGTAAATTTTGACCCGAATTGAGCGTGTTGAGCTCTAGCTTGTTTCTTAACTTTAAGGTTAGCATTCGCTAATTCGCGATAGAACAATGAAATGATAGGGTTAAGTATGAGTAGGATGCCTAAACATGGATTATTGGAAATCATTAAGAGGCTATGTATGTAACTTGTTTCTATTTCCTCATAAGCTCTTTACCGGATTAATTTCGTGCTGTTTGAGGAAGAGATTAAACTTAAATCAACAATTTTTATGTAATATATAGCAAAAATTTTAATCTTAGTTCAAATTTATACTTGAATTTTTCAAAAAGAAGTCTTCTTTAAATAAGTTTAGTTATATATATATATATATATATATATATATATACAAAATGATAAAATGATAAAAAAAAATATATAATAAAAGTTGTGGGTTGATAAAAGTTTACTACTCTGCGGGCTACAAACGATGTTGCAAGCCTCCAAAAAGGTCGAGGGTTACAATTGCATAAATGTCTAAATAGTTAAATTAAATAAATAAATTGACTCCTTTTTGTTAAATTCAAATATGCTTTTGCACTCTGACTATTCTATTTTTTAAGCTATGAATACCCGGGAAAC
The DNA here is from genome assembly GCA_026074375.1 of Tanacetum coccineum. Taxonomy (NCBI): domain Eukaryota; kingdom Viridiplantae; phylum Streptophyta; class Magnoliopsida; order Asterales; family Asteraceae; genus Tanacetum; species Tanacetum coccineum. The sequence goes on along the minus strand of BQNB010190776.1, from coordinate 2,044 downwards.
CTGAGAGTTTTTGAAACCTAAGGTCCGTGAGTCCCGATACTAGTCTCTGTGGGGTGTCAAAATCCTGGTCACTTAGCTGTAAGGTTGGGATGTGCCGAGACGAAAGTCGCTACATGGGATGATCTCGCCTTTAAACTCATTATTCTAAGGAGGAACGTAAAGTATAGTATGTTGCAAAGATTGATCCATGGTTGAAATTCAAGATAGCACACTCACTTAAGATATAATAAATGCGGGAGTGAAAAGTTCACAAGTTGCAAATATGAGTAGTGTTAGCATCTTTACTGATATTTAGCTATGATTTTGTTTTAAGCTTGGTTTGGATAAGTGAAAAGTCGGGAACGATGAATTTATCCTTTTTGGGGCATTCTCGGAATCAAAATGCATCTTGTTCTATGATCCCTAACAGTTATGGAAATAACAAAAGTCAAAATAATATTATTAATATATATTAAAAAAATGAAAAAGAGGTTTTAGAAAAAATGGGTGTTTTATAACTTGTGATTTCTTAACTCTCTCCACAAAAGTCTTTGCTACTTTTTAAAGATTTAGTTTGGGGAAGTTTTGAGGTATTTGGTTATAGAGCATATAACATTGCGTGAGGACACGCAATCGCTTAGTTTGGGGAATTTTGATATGTGTGAAAACACATATCC
>BQNB010190773.1:0-11752 GCA_026074375.1 Tanacetum coccineum | reverse complement strand
AATAAACCTCTACTAAGTTTCGGCTTTTAATTCATATCTTATCAAGGTGTATTAAATGTTTTTAAACTTTGAGACTAGATGTAAAAACTTAGTTTCTAATTTTAACTTGACTTGATGGACTCATAACTCCTAGCTCATAAATGTTCTAAATATGAGGCTTTTACTCCTGGAAAACCCTTCAAGTCTATTTTTCAAAAATGTAACGCTCGTTATCTACAAAGTTTCAGAACCATAGTAAAAGACTCTTTTACCCCTGACTACTTAAACCATATTATTTCCAAAAAAATTACCCTTTACGAAAACGGCCATAAATCCCAAACCATGATAGCAATCAAAGTGATTACAATTGGAGAAGTTAGATTAATGTGTCTACTACTGAATTATGCTTTAAAATGCAGAACTTTGAGAAAAAGTTTAGTGGTTAAATCTGTTTTCCAAACACCTATCCAGATTCGACTAGTTATCGTAAAACAGACATAACTTCCTCAACCGGAGGAATTGGTTGGCCATCCAACTATCTCATGATGCTAAGACATATATCTAGCCATTTATTAAATTTCCCAGGAGGCTATAGGCCAAAAAGTTTGAGATAAACCCACGTTTTGCTACTGATATCAAAACAGTCCTAACCTTTAACTTCAAAACTTACTTAAACATCATTTTAATCATCCTCTACCCACAAGCAATGCCATAATAATTAAAGACACCCTCAAGACCATCAACAAACATGCATTTACAGAATATAAACATCCATATGCATGGATTAAAATCAAAGAAAAATCAAAGGAAAAGAAATAACCTTACTAGAAGATGATTTAGACAAAAAGATCAAACACAAAAAAACACCCTTCTTGGTTGATGGCTGATTTCGGAACAAAGACCCTAAATAAAACACCTTCTTAACACACTTTAAAACCCTTATAATCAAGGATATTACTCACTCAAAAGATCCAAATAACCTCAGCCCCTTAAACCTTCAAAATGGAGGTGAAGATGGAGTTTTTAGACCAAACAAAATTATCCTTCCTTTAAAACCTTGTTCTCTTTAACCCTTTTGATTTTTGTTGCTTGAAAATGGGATTTGGATGGTGGTTTATTGGTGGTGGTCGGCTGAGTTAGGAGAGGAGGAGAAGGAGAGAGTTGAAGATGGATGGTTTTGATAAAAATGCATGTATGGGAAGAAATGAAGTAATAAGTAGGTTTTTATGGAAAATTGGAAATGGTTTGTGTGTTGTGTTGTGTAACCGGCCATAGGGCCTATTTCTTGATCATATACATTTTTTTTATTTTGTGTGTATTTAATTTAAAGTATGAAGTAAGTATTAGTTAAATAAAAGGTAAGGTTTAAGGTAAAACGTGAGGTTTAGCAAGAATTTACGTAAACGCGAAATATATGCCAAGAATAAAAATTATACTCATCGGGGAAATTTATGAGAATATTAAGCCACTTAGGACACGAAGATGAAATAAATTTATAAACACGGCTCACACAAAGCCTCAAATGAGAAATTCTCTAAATCGCGTAAAAAGAAAAATTAATAGCTTCACTTAAAAATGAAAATAAAAATGATGCTCGGGATAAATAGTGACCTTAAATACGGAATGTTACATCCTCCCCTCCTTACGGGAGCGTCGTCCCGGTGCTCGATTCCTCTTTCTTGTCTTCTGATTACTCGAGAAAAAATGAGGGTAATTTCTTTTGAAGAAATCCTCTCGTTCCCAAGTATCCCTCGCCTTGAATTCCATCGAACTTTGACAATGGGAATTCGACTTTGATTGAGCTGCTTCACTTCCCGGTCCATGATCTCTACTGGTTCTTCAATAAAGTGCAATTTGTCGTCAAGTTGGATCTCTTCAAGTGGGATAACCAAGTTTTCATCTGCCAGACATTTCTTGAGATTCGAAACATGGAAGGTGTTATGAATTCCATGGAGTTTATCAGGAAGCTCCAGCTTGTATGCCACGGGACCAATTCTTTCTATGATTTTGAATGGCCCAATGTACCGTGGACTCAACTTATAACGTTTCCCAAAGCGAATTACGCCCCTCCAAGGAGATACTTTTAACATGACTGTAGGAATCCAAGATCTGGACTCAACTAGGGTATTATAACAATGATTGATAAGCACAGCGGAATATAAAGAACAAGAACACAATCATGTTACTAATAAGGTTTTCTTTATTGAACATAAAGAAACTAACTACTACTACTACTACTAAACACTCTATGTGTTTCTAGACTCTCATTGGAGAGACTATCTATGAAATGGATGCCTCTAACCTAGGCACTAACCCTCTTTATATAATAGAGGAACTAGGGTTTACAAGCCAAACCCTAGCTTACTAACTAAGCTAACTAACTATTACCTATTTGGTCCTTCATTGTTTCTTCTGTCTTCATTTCGGCATATATGTTTTGTAATCTTCAAATCGTAATTCCCAACAATCTTCCCCTATTTGATATTACAAAACAACCTGCATGAAGAAACAATGCTAAAACATGTCATCACAATAATAAGCTGCACACCATAAATCTTCTTCCCCTTTTTGTAATCATCGAATAGGGGTCTTGTGCAACTTGTAAACGCTTCCCCTCAAGTGATGCATGTAGATGGTTAAGTATTTTTGAACAAATAAGCTTCCCCTTAAAAGTATACTAACCATCTCATGAATCTCGGACTTTAATTGGCTTGAAATAGTAAACTGATTCAGTGCGTACAAGACATGTTTATCACACCTAGTTATGGTTCATCGTTGGTCCCTGACCTACCTCCCCATAACCGTCCATCGAAGTCTCATCGAATCACAACAATAATAAGACTGTTTGATCCCAGATCAATACGAGTATTTATTACCAGACACAAACGTAAATTCGTATCTTAGCTATGATTCATCGCTGATCCCTGATCACTACTCCTCCATAGCTAGTTGAAATAATAATGTGTGCGGTCCCGGACCACTACACGACATTATTATGTTATGTAATAAACCACTCATGAACACCAAACCAAATCAAGAAGAAGTAACCAAGCCATAAGCATCACATCGTCCAAGATCCAAGGGCGTCTGAGGACCTATAAACCAGCAGCAATAACAAAACAATATCGAACAAGGCAAGCAGAAGAAACCATAAGCAGACCAGCAGGAACCATAAAGCCTACCAGCAGGAACCATAAAGCCTACCAGCAGGAATGATATAACCAGTAGTAACTCATAACCACCAGCATGAATCAGAATATACAACCAGTAGGAACCGTATAAGCACCAGGAGGAACCATTAACCGAGAAGACAACCAGCAGGAACATGATGAAACCAGCAAGAACCAAGTGACCAGTAGGAATTACCGAGTGTGACCAGAACAAATGAATACGCTTACACGTACTCAGATTCAGCCCAACATTCATATCCAGTCCACATTATATTCTGCCCAAATACAAGCCCATCTTAAGAGGCATAGATCCTTTGGATATGGTAACCTGTTGCTTTGTGTGAAACCTGCTTGCTCTTATTTGTCTATCTGATGGGAGAAGATTTAACTGGTCTAGTTACATTTTTAAGGGGATGGTTAGTAACATAGGAAATGCTAAAAAGTTCTTAATGTATCCTCGTTTTCTTCAAACCATTTTGGGTATCGAAACTAGGATTACAAGACAGTACCATGTGTTCAAGCTATCTAGTAAACTTTTTGCTAATATGAAGCTCAACTTTGAGGGGTAACCTATTGACTGGTGAATTCACACCATATATGTATATAATATATAATAAAATATAAAATATATATATAAGTATAAAAATCAACAAGATCAAAATCTCCTTCTCTTAACGAACAACACTGGTTCTCACCAAGAGTGAAGAGCTCGGCGAGATAACCCCTTTCTCTAGTAGTTCCTATTCAATTGGTCCGAAACAATTCTTTTCAATTCAGACGGATGTCAAACGGTATGGCTGCACATCGTGACAGGTGCGGCTCTGGCACAAGCTCTATTCTAAATTCAACTACTGTCGAGGTGTGGGAGTCCGGCAAATCAATAGGAAACACTCAGGAAAGTCACGAATCACTGGCACGTTAAATCCTTGCAACGGTGATCTTTGAACTTTTCTTTCTCTGTCACTTGAGCTAAGAACAACTGGGATCCCCTTTCTATGTATTTTCTTGCTTTAATGCAGGATATCACTTTTAATCGTGATGCACCACTATCACCCTTAACAACTAACGTCTTGTTCTTGTAAGGCACATGTACCTCCTTTTTACCACACACGATGACGGCATCGCGTTCTACCAACCAATCCATTCCAATTATTACATCGAACGTACCCAACTCTATGGGCATGAGATCATGGTCAAAATAAGTGGCATGTAAATTTCAAATACAACCCTTCAGAACAGTGTTGGTGCATACCACTTTTTCGTCGGCTAGTTCAACTTCGTAACTAGTATTTAATTTGGCTGGTTTAATATCTAGTAAATGGCTAAGTCTAACATCCACAAAACTTTTATCCACTCCCAATTCAAACAGTATTGTAACATAACGATTATTCAATAAGAACGTACCAGTCACGACATTCGGGCCCTAGTTGTGTTCGGCATCACGGACGACATACGCTTGACCTCGCACATTTCCACCTTGTCGATCAACTCTTTGGGCATGCATTGCTCTTGTGGCCTCTTTCACCACATTTATAACAAACTATAGCTGATCGAGCATTGGTGCCAGAAGCCACATTCCTGCTTTTGCAGTCCTTTTCCTTGTGTCCCATTTTCCCACAATTGTTACACTTTGGTGGGCACTGATCAAAATGACATATCCCACAACGATTACATTTAGGAGCAACCCCAGTTTGGTTTGCTCCCGCATTTTGAGTAGTGGTCAGAGCCCTAGCATTCCCATGTTGTTGTTGTTGTTGCCACCCTGATTGTTGTTATTACCACCCTGATTGTTGTTGCTCTCCCACTTTCTCTTGTTGCTCTCGGTAATTCTTTCAGCTTTGGGTTGTAACTTCTGCTCCATTAGGGTATGAGCCATTCGGACGGCCTCATTAAGAACAACAGGTTTAGAAGAAGTTGTTTCTCCTTTAATGTTTTCAGGCAAGCCACGTAGGTATGCCTCCACTTTCTTCTTTTCGCTCGGAACCATTTTTGGGCATAGCAGGACCAATTCATTGAACCTTTGGGTGTAAGCAGATATATTGGAATCTTTCACCCTCAAGTTCCACAGTTCAACTTCCATTCTTTGTATCTTTTCTGACGGACAAAATTCTTCTCTCATCATTATTTTCATATCATTCCAGGACTTTGCATTAGCCACCTCAAGCCCCAAGGTGGCGACCTGAGAGTTCCACCATGTCAGGGCTCGACCCTGAAGTGTAGCCGCAACAAACTTTACCTTGTTTCTCTCTGCATATTCGCTGATGCTGAAAATACTTTCCGTTTTCTCGAACCAACGGCATAACTCAACAGCACCTTCGTTCCCGTGGAAACTAGTGGGGTTACATTTCATGAAACTTGAGTATGTACATTCACGAGCAGGTGGTGCCCCACCTTGGCCTCTAACATTTCCCCGATATGTACCCTGCCGAAGGGTCTGCCGGCTCCATTTGTGTTTCCTCTTGAAGCATGATCTTGAGCAAGTGTTGCAGCCACCCTATCAGAGACAAGCTTCTCAATGGCGGCTTGGGTCATTGCTCTTGGCGGCCTGAATCTTTCATAACATGAGAAAAAAACTCAAGAGTATTCATAACAATGTATAACCATAACATGAATAGAAGCAATCAAGTCCAAAGGCAAACAAAATAATCACACATGTATAAACAATCAAAGCCCAAAAGAGATCACAACACATCATATAGATAATCAAGGATAGTAATTCTTCGTCCATCACAAAAGATAGTACAAAGGAAGCAATTGTGTTTTACCAAAACATGACTAAGTCATTACAATCATAAGTACCGAGTCTATAAACCGACATGCCCGATTTAGTGATAGCAAAATAAAGAGACTACAATGATCCTACACTATAGATGATAATGTGGGGATCCAGGTGGTTATGACGGCTGTGGGTCACTAGTAGTAGCAGTATCATCGCCCTCCTTTCTAGCGGCAGCATCTCTAACCATGACATAGGGATCATCATGTCGAGGATGACGAGTAGGACGGGGAGAAGGATCATCAGGGTCAGCACGATCGACATGAGCCACTGGAGCAGTAGGTGCCACATATGGTCTTTCACGATAATGTCTGAACGAGTGTAGGTGCCACTAAACCTCAAAGGACCCCTGTCTCAGATTATAGTGGTGCCATGACAAGCGATCAAAATCCCTTTGAGTAGATTCTAACATCATCTTCAATTTCTTATTTTCTTCTCGGTCTCCCTTCACTAACTCTTAAACTTGATCTTCCAACGTATACACATTCCGCCTGAGTGCATGTTGACCCTTAATTTCACTTCTTAAATCAGTGTCGAATTCTACCAAATATTTATCCATTACACTGAGCCTTTTCAGGGTTGAGTGTTCAGTGTTAGCCTGGTCAAACATTTGTTAAGTAAGGCCCTTGACCTGGCGATGTAGAGTGTTGACATCCCTTCCTGTAGGGCCAGGAGCAAAAACCTGCCGAGAAGGTCCACTACCCACATAGACGATACCCGAGAATGGGCGCACAGAGTATGGTACCCTAGTGATGGAAGACCAACAGTATCAGCCTTAGACTCCTGCTCATGATCATCAGGAGTATGAGCAACTGCCATATCCTCAGACTCGGTGTCTGAATCTGGTAGTGGTAGGTTTTGAGGATCAGCCTCCTCAATAATGGTTTGATGATCTCAGCACCAACAATCATCGTCAAACATTTTCTTCCTCCATTTCTTCTTCCATCTCTGGATCTTCTTCCTCTTCTTCTTCTTCATCATCTTCGAGTATCCATCCATTCATGTTACCTTCTGGTTGAGGATTTTGGTAAAGTGCAAATTAATTTAAATGGTCGGGCTTGGGCGCGAGCTCAGGTTGCTCTTCCGGATCATCTTAGGGAAGATCCGCAACATGATTAGGAGGAGGTAGGTTTGCCATGATAATCTGTAAATCACGCAAAAATAATTACATAAAGTCACAATAAATATATTATATGAATAATAACTTATGCAAATATGCAAATGCATGACGATGCTCCATAAACGAACGTGATGATCTATAATAAACCAAATATAAATGATAATATTTGTTATGTATATGAATTACATTGTAATTAAAGCAAATAATTTTTCAATGCTTTTTGAATAAGCATGATAATCGATATATATCTTAATATATCATAATATTTATCATATAAATATTTTACTAACAATGCACCCGAAACGTGCATAAGTACTTAAATGGGAATCATAAGCTTGACTTGGATGAGGGCCACGAGGAGTCTTAGCGCGCAAAAGGAAAAAAGTTATAGTTTAGGTTTTTGAAAAACGACATAGTTCTCTATAACCTTAAGCTCTTGATACCAATCTTTAACACCCCCAATATTCATACGACCGGAGTGGGGGGGGGGGGGTGGGGGGGGAACTAACAGTTTGGGTGTTTTAGTCATAGCACAACAACATAAGAATATAAAGAACGACTCAAAAGAGACGTTTAAAACATAACATTGTCCCATTCATGTAAGATCAGAGTCGAAAATTTGTCCACAAGATCGTCACCATACAACATCATAACATAAGTTTTAAAATCATAACACAAAGTGTTTTTAATGAATGGAACCAAAACAAGTTTAGTCAAAACATTTCGCGCTAAACTCCATTCGCCACTCCAAGCCATCAACCTTGATTACCTGAGATAAAACATGCTAAAAAGTCAACGAAAAATGTTAAGTGAATTTCATAATATGTTTAATAATGAAAAAAGAGTGAACACAGTATTTTTTAATCTTCGCTAACTTGTGGATCAAACAGATATAATCACTAATGCATTAAGCTCATGCCACTGAAACGTTAACCAACATATTATAAATATGTAATCAATTTCCCCACAACTAGGTAGTATTGCAATATACCTAAAGAAATTCTCAATACAAAATGTCCTTTAGGGGTGATCGCGTCATGGATGTCACAACCCCAGACAGGGCAGTCACGGCCCAATAGATCTACTTAATGTACAAGCGCTCACATCCCTACATAGGTAATTAACAGTGCATTATGAAATTAGGGGCCTTTTATTTGCAATATGTTACTTACTGCAATTATTTCACCAAACGGGACCAACAATACGAAAATCACTTGATGTTCCATTTAAAAAATACTAGATGTATCATCCATCGCTGGTTTATTAAACATTTATCAGTAGAAAGGCGAGGCTATGAACTTACCGAGAGAACAATTAGATCAGAAGTATGACGAGTCTCGAACGAGCAGGAAGTACTCCTAAGCACCTCCTAAAAGATGTGACACGACTTAGTACGTAGAAAGAAAAATACACGTCAAAAATTAAACAAGTGATCATAGAGATGTGTTTCAAGAGATAAGCATAAGGCATTCCACTAGAACTTCCCTTCCCCAAATCATTTGTAATTCCCAAAATGACTTGTGATGTGGTCTTATTAGTAAATGAACACCTACTAAGTTTCGGCTTTTAATTTTTATTTTATCAAAGTGTACTATACGTTTTTAAATTTTGAGACTATACGTAAAAACTTAGTTTCTGATTTTAACTCGACTTCATGGACTCATATATCCTAGCTCACAAATGTTCTAAATGTGAGGCTTTCACTCTTGGAAAGATCTTTGTGTCTAGTTTCCAAAAATGCAAGACTCATAATCTACAAAGTTTCATAACTATATGAAAAGACTATTTTACCCCTGGTTACCCAAAATAGAAAGTTTCCAAAAAAAAATTACCCTTTACGGAAATGGCCCTAATTCCTAAACCATGATAACAATGAAGGTGAGACAAAATTATATGGATTCCTTAACATGTATACCACTGACCTAATCTTTAAAACCTAACATTTTATTGCAAAAACCTAGAGTTTAACTTGTTTTCTAATCATAGGTCCAGATTTGACCTATTTTCTTATTTTGACCATATCTCCCTCATCCCAAGGAGTTGGTTGGGAATCCAACTATCCTATGATGCCAAGACATATATATATCCATACATATAATTTAATCATAGGCTCCAAGCCAAAATATTTCTGTATAACACGTTTTTGCTACTGTTTGAAAACAGTCTCAATTATTTACTCTAAAACCCATCCAAACATCAATCCTAACTCTAACCAATCACATGCAATGCCATACCAAGATCTTAAACACAACTCATACATCATATAAACATGAATTTCCAGAATTAAACATCCATTTTCATAGATTAAAAGTAAAAGAAAAATCAAAGATCAAGAAGTAACCTTACTCGAAAATGATTTAGACAAGAAAATCAAAACCAACAAACACTTCCTTCTTGTTAGGGGCTGAGTTAGACCCACTCCAACACCCTAAATATTGACTCACAAGGGTTGAATACACCCTAAATAACAATAGTCCAAGATCCAACCTAGTCTTGATTTAAACCTTCCATTAAAACTTCAATAACTTCTTCAAAACTTCAAGAAAATTTATCAAACTTTGCAAGCAACTCAAGGTTGATGTTGTGATGTTTAAAAAGGAGAAGAAACTTTTTGTAAGATGATGGTGGTGGTGGTGATAAAATCGGCAGCCACAAAGCCAAGAGAGGAGGAGGAGATTTTAAGGTGAAAGGCTACTTTTTTGCATGTATGGGGAGCTTAGAGTGAGATTGAGTGTTTTATAGAAAGTTGTAAATGGGTTGAGTGTGTGCAAGGGTGTGGCCGGCCTAGGGGGTAAATAAAGAGGGTTTTATCATTTTTTTTATTGTGTATAATTTAATCAAAATGTGATGTATGGGTTGGTTAAATAAAAGGTAAGGTTTAGGTAAAACGCGAGGTTTAGCTAAAATTTACGTAAACGCGAAACACAACGGAAAATGACAAGAACAAAAATTATGATCATCGGGGAGTATTATGAGAATATTAAACCACTTAAAGCACGAAGATGGAATAGATTCCTAAATACGGCTCACTTAAAGCCAAGCACGGGAAATTTTTACCAAATCGGGTTCAACGAAAATTAATGACTTTTGCACAAAAATAAAAAATAAAGAAATAAAACTCGGGATAAAAATGACCTTAAATACGGAAAGGGGGGGGGGGGGGGGGGGGGTGTTACATCCTCCCTCCTTACGGGCGCCGTTTCGGCGCTCGATTCCTCTTTCTTGTTCTCTGATTACTCGAGAATAGATGAGGGTAATTTATTTTGAAGAAATCTTTTCGCTCCTAAGTGTATTCCGGACCTCGCCTTGAATTCCATCAAACTTTGACAATAGGAATTTGACTTTGCTTGAGCTGCTTCACTTCGCGGTCCATGATTTCTACTGGTTCTTCAATAAAGTGCAATTTGTCCTCGAGTTGGATCTCTTCAAGAGGGATAACCAAGTTTTCATCCGCCAGGCATTTCTTGAGATTCGAAACATGGAAGGTGCTATGAATTCCACGGAGTTTATTTAGAAGCTCCAGCTTGTATACCACGGGACCAATTCTTTCTATGATTTTGAATGGCCCAATGTACTGTGGACTCAACTTACCACGTCTCCCAAAGCGAATTACGCCCTTCCAAGGCGATACCTTTAACTTACCAGGTCTCCCAAAGCGAATTACGCCCTTCCAAGGCGATACCTTTAACATGACCATATCACCCACTTGAAATTCCATTGGTTTGCGCCTGACATCCGCATAACTTTTTGACGGCTTCTGGCAGTTAGCAACCGATTCTTGATTTGAATAATCTTTTCTGTTGTCTCTCGGACCAATTCGGGGCCAGTGAGTTGGCTATCTCCAACTTCTCTCTAGCAAACTAGCGATCTACACTTTTGCCCATATAAAGATTCAAATGGCGCAGCCTTGATGCTCGCATGATAACTGTTATTGTAGGAGAATTCGACTAATGGTAAGTGTCGATCCCAACTACTACCAAAATCAATTACAAATGCTCGCAACATATCCTCTAGCATCTGAATAGTTCTCTTGCTTTGACCATCTATCTCTGGGTGGTAAGCGGTGCTCATATCCAGTTGGGTTCCCAACGCTTCTTGCAGTGATTTCCAAAATCTTGATGTAAACAACCTGTCTCTATCAGAGATAATTGATGTAGGTACGCCATGCTTACATACAATTTCCTTTAAGTATAATTGGGTGAGTTTTTCTATGCTGTCAGTCTTCTTCATCGGGAAGAAATGACCAGATTTGGTCAATCGGTCAACAATAACCCAGATGGAGTCATAACCACTTGGGGTTCTCGAAAGTCCTGAGACGAAATCCATGGTTATTTTCTCCCACTTCCACTCTGGGATTTCAGGTTGTTGGAGTATACCGGATGGCTTTTGGTGCTCGGCCTTTACCTTGGCACAGGTCAGACATTTACTGACATAGGTGGTGATCTCAGCTTTCATGTTCGACCACCAATAGAGCTTCTTTAAGTCTTGATACATCTTGCCTGACCCAGGTGAATGGAATATTTAGATTTGTGCGATTCATGCATGATTAAATCCCGTAATCCCCCAAACAACGTAACCAAATTCTCCCTTCAAAGCATTGGATTCCATCCTAATGGATCTCGAATATCGGCTTGATTAGCCTTCCAAGATTTTTAGCTTTCACGTTTTCCTCTTTCATCGCCTCAGTCTGAGCATTGAGTATTCTCT
>BQNB010190768.1:0-11752 GCA_026074375.1 Tanacetum coccineum | reverse complement strand
AAATCTGGAAATGCTGCTGTGCAGGCTGTATATAAAAAAAAATTGCAGACTTTTCCCCAGCGACATGTCGCTGGGGAAAATACCGCTAAAGGACAAAACTCTCGAGGTGAAAAGCGTTGAAAAGTCAAACTCAAAGGGACCTTTCCCCAGCGACATGTCGCTGGGGAAAAGTCTGCAATTAATTTAAGATTTTATTATTAACTATAAATATTTTGTTTTAATCAGACTTTTCCCCAGCGACATGTCGCTGGGGAAGATACTGCCACCGTGGCACCAATTCCTTGACCAAAAAATACGTGGGGCCCACTTTTCGCTGGGGATTGTCGCTGGGGAACGTTTTGCCATCGAGCTTACCCCATCAACTTTTCCCCAGCGACATTTCGCTGGGGATATGTTTCCCCAGCGACATGTCGCTGGCGAAAAGGTTGGAATGTTGCTGGGGAAAGCATCGAATGTTGTAGTGAACCATATTTGGCAGTTATATGTCCCGCAAAAAGAATATCCACAAAACTGGTGCGGAAATTAACTTTGACTTGTGGGTATGTAAATTATGTATCCCTTGTGATAACAAAAATCAAGAAAAGGTTGCAAATCTAAATGTTGTATTATACGGCCACATTGCATGTGTGATGCATTGTGATGTTACTAAACATGTGCAATAATAAATATTCATAAGCCAAAAGTAATTAGGTTCATGAATTGCATGTTAGTATTGCCTGGTTTGTAATAATAAACTGATATTCTATATTATTGCTTAAGGTAAGGGTACAGATGATCATATAGTCAACATCTATTATGTGCGGCTAAATTTAAAACGAAGACACAAATGGCTGTATAATAGCACACAATATAAAATAGAAGAAATATATGTTGTTGGAACTATAGACTAATTGCAACAAACGGAAGCTACATAAGTTGATGCATTAGAAGTAGTAACTTAACAATCGCGTGTTGTTGTGGGACGTTATTTATTGCTATTATTTTTTTCTTAATTATTTTTTTTTCGCGTTGCGGCGGGGGGTATTTTTGCACGATTTGATTACATAGTCGGCCCATTGCCGCAGGGCATAATTTTTCACGAAACGCGTTGCAGCGGGGGCGTTGTTTTTTTTTTCTTAGAATTTTTTTAATCTTTTTTTCTTAGCGTTGGGCTGTTTTTGATTGCGTAATAGCTGGACCTTCCGCGCGTTATGGTGAGGCTTATTTTTGTGCGATTTGATTACATAACCGGTGCGTTGACGCATGCTTATTCGTGAATCACGTTGCCGCTGGCCGTTATTTTTTTTTTTAATATTTTGTGAGGGTTTATTTTTCCGGTCTCATGCTTAATAGTTTGTTTTTTTCTTATATGAGCTTATGTGTTGTGACTCATGTTTAAAAGTTTTTTTTTTATATGGTTTTTTTTTTTTGTACGTTTGTGATCCATGTCGGTTATTTTAAAGTTATTAGATACCGAAGATATTTTCGCGGTTATTTTTTAGTCTGAATAAATTGATACTTTTGTAATATTTTTTTTCCCTATGTTATGGCAAAAAAAATTTCCCACCTACTTTATAAAAATAAAAAAAAAACCCGGAAGTCACTCAAACTAAAAAGGGGGAAAAAATGCATTGGATCTGAGGCAAAACCTTTTGGCCGACATTAGCCCACTAAAAAGAGAAAAAATGCATTGGATCTGGGGCAACACCTTTGGGCCGAAAATAACCCAATTAAATGGTACTATAGCGACAACGGTAGCAAGGCTTCAAAAACGAAGTCGTTTTCACCGCCTGTTAGTATATGTATATAACAAGCAAAAGAACCCGCGCGTTGCGGCGGGGCTAATTTTTTCTCGAATAATTTTTTTTTACGTTTCGGGGGGTTTTTTTTTGCCGATACGTTATGGCGGGGCTAATTTTTAATATTTTCTTTTTTTTGTAAATTTTTTTACGGGAATTTTTGTGTAAGAAAATCGTAAATAGTTAAAAGTTGAGGGACCGTTTTGTATTTTTTTTTACTTTGGGCCAGATTTCAGACTAATTTTGGGCTAGTTTTTTTTTTTTACTTTGGGCCAAATTTTGAGCCACATTTTATGCGAATTTTAGGCTAGTTTGTCGACAAATGTGTATATTTTTAGTAATAATTTTTTTTATATGGCTTATGTGTTGGGCCTCATGTTTAAAGTGTTGTTTTTTTTTTTTTCCCGAATAGTTCCTTCTTTTTTGGCCGATGAATGTAAAAAAGTTGTGAACAATAAAAACTTGACGTGTTTTTTTTGTTAATTTTTTACGGGATTTTTTGTGTAAGAAAATCGTAAATAGTTAAAAGTTGAGGGACCGTTTTGTATTTTTTTTTACTTTGGGCCAGATTTCAGACTAATTTTGGGCTAGTTTTTTTTTTTTACTTTGGGCCACATTTTATGCGAATTTTAGGCTAGTTTGTCGACAAATGTGTATATTTTTAGTAATAATTTTTTTTATATGGCTTATGTGTTGGGCCTCATGTTTAAAGTGTTGTTTTTTTTTGCTATATGGGTTTTTTTTAATATAATGGGTTGTACGTTTGTGACCATATCGATTATTTTAAAGTTATTAGGTATCGAAGATGTTTCCGCGGGTATTTTTTTTATCTGAATAAATCAGAACTTTTGTAATATTTTTTTCCCTCCTACTTTGTGCATACAAATTTAAAAAAAAACAAAAACAAAAACAAAATAATTAAAAAAAAAAAACTAAAATCGGGCTGACCAAAAAATGAGAGCCCGTTACTGTAGCAGGTGGCCCGAAGTCAAAACGACTTCGTTTTTCACCGTGAATGTGTAAATTTATAATGACACAATAACAACATTGAATATTTGCAATCCGTGTGACATGAAATTTTATCTATCAAGTAGATCTACTAAAAGCTAATGTGAAATTCCAGAACGTCAACTTGAAACCTCGATCCCACATTAAGTAGGCATCTTTATCCGAAACCTCTTCATTATCCACAACAAATGTTTTAACAGTTTTTAATAGTTGGAAACAACAAGTTTTTTAACCCGCGCTTTGATGAGGAGCGCGGGTTTTTATGTTATCAAATCTTTCTATGAAAAGCGCTGTAAGATGAATGCAGTAGCAACAAAGACACTGAATTATGAAACATTCATTATGTAATAGAAATTTATACATGTATCTCTATTGTCAAACTATATATAAATGTTTAAATAAACCAATTGTCATTGTCATGTACATTTAACTATGGTGGTGTTTGTTTTTTAAAAAATACCTCTTAACAGCCTCTTAATCTGTCTCGTTCAGACGCGGTCAGACATTTTGGTCATTCAGTGCGTTTGTTTTTTTTATTTTCGTTCAGAGGCGGTCAGAGGCTGAAACCTCTTACCCAACAAGATGGGAAGGGGATGTCTTACTACCTCTTAATGTGTTTTAACTTTTTACATTTTTTTCTTTCTTTCTTTTAGCTTTTTTACTTTTTTTTTTCCTTTGATTCCTTTTTTTTATTTTATATTATATATTTCTCGTCTTTTCCTTTTGTAATAATAATACGTTTAGAGAGAATTATGTCGCTATTTTTTTAAAAATAAAAAATATTAAATATGATACGATGAATAATAAAAATGCTCTAAACTAACATAAGAGCCTTTCCAACAATAATAATATATAACATATTTTTTCAATCAAATAGTTAGCATGCATATTTTTGAGTATTAAAATTGAATTTTTTTTTTCCTTTAAAAATATTTTAATTGTTACATGACAATGTTAAATATATTCTAAGATATTCGATTTTTTTCATAATTTTATCATCATAAATTAATTGACATTGATAGTTTTAAGAAATGGCGAAGATGTTTAACAACATGGGAATATAACATACCAGCAATATATGATTAATTTACGAGATTAAAGGCGACACAATCTTTTTGAAAAAAAAAAAATGTTTTTTGTTACACAATTTATTTATATGATGCTAGTTTCGGTGTTAGTTCAATGACACCAATTTGTTAAATTTAATGTTTAATAATCGTTATGTATCAATACAATGAAACTGTTATATATAAATATCATTCAGACACTTTTTATAAAAAAACATACAATAATATTTCATTCAGATTCAGACATTTCCCCTCTGATTCAGATTCAATGGCGAGTCAGATTCCGATTCAAGCCATCGTAAATAAACAAACAGCACCTATGGAAGCGCTAGTATAGCCAATTATGAAGAACCTATTGAGCATAATCTTCATGAAACCGAGCATCAAAGGGAGCAGGAGAGTGTTTCATCAGGTTAAAGAATTTCAATATATACCATTCTGTTTAATTAGTTTTCGAATATAGAAATAGTTACAAGACATTAGCTTTTCATGATTAGTCAATGATCCATCTCTACAAATGGCATTGATCCTTAAACATCGACTTGTAGCTTGACTACTGACATTGCAACTGATCCTAAGACATCCACCTATGTGCAAGCAAATAAGCAATAACAACATGCTAAATAAGCTTGTAGGCTCACAGTTCCTGAAGTTCTGGTTCTTTTTGGAGTATAGCATACAATAGTGACGATTTTCCAGCACCAACGCCCACAATTCCTGAATTTTTTGTCCTCGTTAACTTTTGTATTTATGCCATTGAAGATCGAAGAGGTACATTCTGAATTCCAACTTAAAGCCCCATGTTTGTATGATTTTGCGGCTCTCCTCACCTTAAGCTCAATCTTAAAAAGTCAATTGATTCTATCAAGGGAAGACTCAGTAATATACATCTTCTACTTCCAATATCGTGGATTTCAACATAAAAAAATGAAAAAGATAACCATATGTTCAGCCCTAAAAAGACCAATCCTATCCCTTAAGCAAGCATTATTTCTGGCCGTCAAGCATACATTAAGTAGTGTATGCATTTGCCTAACCTATTCAGAAAAGATTTTCTATGCCATGAAAATCATTTTAAGTCCCAGCCATCATCAATCAAATAGGCCGTGCAATTACCTAACCTCAGTTGTTTTTTTTGCGCTCAAGGCAACCATATGATGTTCTTATGAGCTCTAAAGCAACAAATGCTATTAAAATACACTGTCTTTGACCCTTGCCTTTTTATTGACCAATCCACTCCCATGTCCTTTGTGATCATATCTGATATACAACAATACGCAAAAAAAAGTTATAATAATTACCTAAAGTTAAGTTTATTCACAAAATTAGATTTAGGGGATAAGTCTCGTGGCTGCACCTAATTGGAAAAGTGCTAGTGTGGGTGGGTTGATATCGAACATATGTTGTTCATTTTAACACATCAGATAACATGCTGAATATTTTTCATAATGTCAATTTAGGAAACTAAATTCATTTTTTCAGAGCTTCGTCAAACCATAGAAACAAACAATGTAATATGGAAAATGAGCATTATTGGAATACAAAAATTTGTACATGTAAACCGCACTAACCTGCGTTGTCCGTTGCAAGTATCCTTTATTTGAAAGGCAATAGAACTTGCAGAAGTGTCCACATCAGGTACCTTCGACATGGCAAAGAAGATGAGCGTTTTATGCAGCAGTATCTCGACCACCTGTCTCTCAAATAAGCTCTACCCAAACACTCAGTTGTCAGGAGTCCTGATAAAACATCAAACAACAAGAATCAATCGAGGAGCCAGGTGAATGGAAGACAGTTAAGCGGGCGTATCTATACTAACCACGTTAATAAGGCAACTAAATAAGTTAAACCAAACACTCCTTAGTCCCACACACTTATACGTATTTATGCGGCCTCATAAGTTACCAACTACTTTTTAGAAAAATTATTATAGAAAATTTTTTCTATAATATCTTGTAAAGCGGTATTATAGAAAAATTATGTCAGCTAGATGATACTGTTTTTTCGCAAGTACAAGATCGTACTTTTTAGAAGATACAGTGAATATAAACATATCGTAAATGAGAAATGAAATTAGCCGAAAACATAAGCGAATGCCATCAGACATCTAGATCAAAAACATTTGAGGGACGGGAAGATATTGCATTACGTACCCTTCCTGAAAGAAGCATCCTCTCGCAGCTAGCTTTTTCTTGGTTGCATCAGGATTATTTGGATTTTAAAAAAGGAAAAAATTCGATGAAAGGTGTTTGAAGATTCAATTTTCTTATTTCAGACGGAATGGGAAGCTTAATTATGTATTACCTCTGATGGAAGTAAAGGGCGAGCAATGGCATCTCCATAATGATACCCGTAATGGTCAAGAAAATCACAGGAACCGTCTCTTCTTGATCTTGATAGAACTTTAAGCTCCAAATAACATGCATCCATACGAAGCATGCCTGCACCGATACATTCACAGAAGTCAAATTAAAGATGTTTTGAAATACCTGATGATGTGAATACTGAAATTAAAAGTATAAAGGATACATACTGATGTCGTGCTGCGAGGTTTGCTTGTGTAGTAACAGCAAATGAGCCATAAACTTCTTGTCTGCTATTGAGTAGAGTCATGAGGTGGTCACCATCTTGGTCTGAACTGATGCGAGGGGTGCAGTTAAGTTCTTGTGAGATTGATAGTACAAAATATACATATGTATGTCGTGTCGCAAGCTGTTTATTGGTTGTGTAGGAACAGCAAATGAACCATCGAGTTCTTTTATGTTGCTCGTATTAGACGAAGTCATTGTCAGGTCACCATCTTGACCTGCATGAATACAATAACTACAATTAATCCTTTCAAAAACAATAACTACAATTAATACTACCTAGAATACATAAGGAAACCTACGTAAAGTCGTAAACAATAGTGATATACCTTACCATTTAAAAGTCTTGTTTTGACCCATTTTGAACTGAACCCACTTTGACATGTTGTGCAACCCACCTATTCTCGCCACCTATCCCAACACTAAGATAGTGACTGTACAATACTAGCAGTAATGACATTTCCTTAACTTTCATTTTCTAATCGCGCTAGAGGCTTCAAAGATATAGATCTCCATGTACCTTCATAACTGAAAAATATATATCAGAAAGTAGTAGTTAAAATTGGGCAAGAAAAATGTCAACGTTGTAACAAATAACACAGGTCTAGTAAAGTTCTTTTGTTGTTTAAAACTTTTGGGTCAGTGATTTTGAGGGGTCCCACCGGAAAGGGATAAACCTCATATTGTAGCACGAACGAAACAAAAATTAATAAGCTGTGATCTTTGGTCAACGTAAGATAATTTGGTATACTGACCATTCGTTTATTTGTATTTCAGTTTACTGCTTTTATATAGGTACATACTTTCTCCTATCATGTGCTCATGTATTAAACTTTCTCTAAGATGGCCAATATCTACAATGCCAAATATCACTCATAAAAATAAGTACCTGATTAGCAGCCAATTTAGCTCTTTTTCTCGAGATATCCTTCTGATCACCCTGCAATTCACATAATATAGAAAACGTATCAACTATTTCCTTTATATATTGTTTGAAATTGCTCTATGGCCATGGTGAATACTCATTTTGACGGATATTTTTATTCAGTACCTATTTCTTACAGTTGGTTTAATGACTGACTTGGTGGTCCATCATCCCGAGCTTTGTCTGTCAATAACATTAGCTCCACAGATTGTCATCCCGTGTACCTTTGTGAATTCGAGCCATTGATGGAGCCGTGATTCCAGCTTCTTGATATTTCTGGACCTACGATCTTACCATCTACCTGCAAAATTTAAACAATTTAGCAAACCCCCAAGAACAAATAAAGATGAATATAGTGGAGACGTGGGAAAACTCACCTGAAATAATCATGTTTCATTCGCAATAACACAAAGTTAACATAAAAATCAAAACTTTTTATAAAAAAACAAAAAAAAACATACTAACCTGCTTATCACCAACACATTTTCCTCCAACAACCCACAATTCCCATACCTGTGCGTATGAATCAATAAACAACTAAGAATCTTTTAATTGAAAACCTTACACAGTAAGCACACCCAAATCCAAATCTCCACAAAACCCTAATATTACTATCAAAATCGATGCAAGACTTAATCTTTTCATTTAAAAATTAGGGCCAAAACTTTACCTGCAGTGATTATACTATGAATGTTGATAAAAACAAATCTGCAACATATAAAAAGACTACCAAAAACCCTTGTTAGTTGAACACTCTCCTGTAAATAAAATTGTAAACGATAATCAGGAAACCAACATAAAAAATAAACTAATACCACACAATTAGCTCCACCAATACCACATGCATAAGCCATTTTTAATTAACCATCCTAAACATCATTTAAAACATTAGAATAAAACAAAAACGTATTCAATAAATCCAATAACATGACCGATTACACATAAATTAGATTTAATTAACCATCCTAAACATCATCTAAAACATTAGAACAAAACAAAAACGTATTCAATAAATCCAATAACATGACCGATTACACATAAATTAGATTTAAAAAAACCTACCTGATGATCTTCTCCCACATGTTCAGGCCGCCGTTCCAATCCTAGCTATGATTTGTTAGAGTTGCGATGGTTTGCCGATTTTTGATAGAGAATGAATGGTTGCGGTATTTTTAGAGAGATGGAGTGATGAAGAAACTTGTGTGTGAGAGAGATGGTGAGGACGGTGGTTTTTCTTGGGGAGAATGGGAGGGGTGGGAGAGATGTGCTTTGTTCAAAAGACATGTAGCCTCATACGTGTATACTTGAGACAGTCCGGGTATTATTAAAACTAATCGGGTCGGGCGGGTTTATCATTAAATGCATTTAATACTTCCTCGAGATTACGATCTTGCTCTTTATATATAGAGTATAATAACTTTCAAGCCATGATATTTTAAATCTGCACAAACCAGAAAGTTATATATACTTAATTAATCAACGAAACAAACAAACATAATTATATACTAACCTTGAAGCTATAGAGGTATAAACTATCCTGAACAATCTCAAAATGATCAAATTTATAGGTAAATCAACTCAAAATCGACTCTACCCAATCTTATATGTTTTCTAGCTCCTTGCTAGTTTATAAAATTTTGCCGTTCAAAAAAAAAGATTCTCCTAGTGAAGTCAAGCCCACTCATCTTTTAACATCAGTTTCATACATGCACGGTCTCCAATCGAACTTCATATCTATGATGTCTTTCTGGGTAATCCTTCAATCTTCTAGTAAAAAAGAATAAACATTTTATGATATCACACCCGAAATCATTTCACATCCTATCAAAATATTATGTGCTTAAACTTCATAATATTTTTCACATGAGAGTGCTTCTTTATAACATGATGAGATGACAAACTTGACGAAAATCTTCGGCAGATGACCTCTCAACTCTGCTAAAAATCTTTTTTGGCGTTATATTAAAATTCATGATAAATGTTTCTTAATAGTTGCTAACCGTCAATTAAGAACCATAAAAACTATATCATAGACAAAAAAAATCTAATACTGTAACTGTCAAAAAATTATATCATAGGCATAGTTCATGATTGAAGATGAAGTCATTAGAGCCATTGGGTTGTAAAGACACCATAGGTATAGACTTTAACTTAAGTTAATTAATTATGAATATGAACGCATACTTTGTATTGTTTGTTGAAAAAACTGATATAAATATTACCTACAAAATAAATCAAAGGAATCATGCGAGGAAAGCGAAAAAAATATTTTCACATACTATGATCTCTCGAAGAAAACCAAAAGCATTCAATTAAAGATATTTCTTACTTTTTTTAAATGTATTTCATAACATTTTTTTGAAAAAAGTTGTTTGCATGTTTTCAAAACTATTGTTCACTATTTTATTTCGAGTTATTCTAAATTAATCGTTCACTTTCAAAAATGAAGATAGTTTTGCTACAATTTTTGTAGTCAATTGGCTACAATCTTCCACCTAAAATACACAAGAAATGACTCAGAGACCCACAAACAGGATTCAAAGACCCGCAAACAGGACTCAAGGACCCGCAATTATAGCACAAAATTGTAGCCAATTGGCTACACAAAATTGTAGCTAATATTCTTCTTCACAAATAAATAAGGAAATTCAATTCAGTTTACCATATTGCCGTCACTTGAGAATATTATTACATATATTAAAAAAGTTTTAAATTAATTAGTTAAGGGTAAATTGTTATTCAACAAAAAGTAAAAAAGACAAAGTTGTAATAATGATGTTTTTTTACTGTGTGCTTTTTGTATGTGGATAATAATAGTGGGACGGAAGGAGTATATGTTTGATTCATAACATGTCAAATCATAAATTTTTAAAGCTTTTAATACTATAAACTTCATACCACTATGTATAAATCTTTTATAACAATATAATATACACATGTATTAAATAGTACTAAAAAGTCTAAGGGGCCGTTTGGTTTGGTGTTAGGAATCACAATGGGTATCGGATTTGGTATGGGTTGAATGACAATGGATATGAAAAAGTGTATGATTATGGTTGTTTATGTTTGGATGACAAAATATTGTATGAAAAAAGTATATAGATATTTGAATTTTGTAGTGAAAATGATATGGGCCAACGGAATGGATTTCATAAACACCAAAGTGGTGAGTAATGAGTCTATGGTTATGATATACCCATTTTATTCATGGGCCCACTAAACAAACATCTATAATCACTATGAAACATAACCCTATTCTTATATACCCATACCAAACGCACCCTAAGACTTTATACCTTTTCACGCCACATACATAAATATAAACTATAAACTCAGTATGGTTTAAATCAAAGATAAACATTTTCATGAATTTGAGACATTTTAATAAACCTCTCAAAGTAAATGTCTTAAGATAAAATCGTTTGAAATTCAAATTTGTATTAATAACTACTGATATTTTTATTTTATTTTTTGTCTGAATAAACTAGTGCCATAGTTATACGCAAAAAATTATTAATTGAATGATTTAGTGTAAAAATGCAATTAATAAATGTATGTTTATAATCTCAAAAGAGAATGCATAATCTTATAAACCTTTTAATTTTTTTTATCATATTATATGATCTTAAGACTTTGTTACAATAATAACAGGAAAAGAAATCGGTTATTTAGTTGTACATGCATTAACACGAATTGATAACCAAACGATTTTAAGACTTCGTTACTGTTAGCCTTAATTATATTAAGTCAAACAAGAATGTTATCGGTCTTAGAAAGTCAAACTAGGTCTTGTATTGTAATAGGCTAGTCGGGTTCAACAGGCTTGGATTGTAATCTAATATTGTCCGTGTTTCGGGCTCTAAGCCCGAGTTTAGCCAAGCCCGACCCAAGTTAATAAGCTCATACGCCTATGAGAAGGCATGGGTATAAATAGAACCCTCTCCTCGCATGGAGAGGGTGTTGGTTACATTTTCTTTCACTTGTAATCCACCACTTTCTCTCTCAAATCTAACTTTCCTAGTTTCTTTCTCTCTCTCTTTTTCTTTCTTATTTAGCCGGCTCTTTAAGAGCTTATTGAGGGCTTATTCGAGTTTGCTTGTTGTTGTGAAGGATTAATATATGACCAACACTATAATACCCCCAGAATTTGCACTAAGACGGGTCAGAATGGCATGAAAGGACAAAAATACCCCCCACCCCTTGGGCTATATAAGAACAGACGCAGCATCTCATTTGGGGGGGAGAGTATTTAGTTTATTTTAAAAGTAATGTAGGAGTAGTATAGTGATATTTGCTAAATTGTATATGTAAATTACCTGGGATTTTGCCAAATAAAAGCCAATAAAATGCCAAAAGAATAGAAAAAGTGTGCTTTTGTGTCCAATT
>BQNB010190763.1:0-11753 GCA_026074375.1 Tanacetum coccineum | reverse complement strand
AATTATAAGCGTTTTGGTGTAATCGGTTAGGTCTAGAACGCATTAGAATAGGAATTAGGTTTGAGCAGAATTTTAGGTCATATTGTTCGATTGATATCTCAATGATGGTAACGTGTTTTATTATCAATCTTATGTCCATTGATAAGTTCAGAGAGTCTAGTTTTCAAAAAGTCCGGCTACGATCGATTTCGATGTCGGAAAGTTGGTATAATGATTTTCGTAAGAAAAGTTATCAAAACAGTAAATTCGGGTCATATTTGGGTCTGATTTCGGTGAGTAAAACCCCTACTTAAAATTCAAATTAGGGTTAGCCAAAAATCAGAGGTCATATTTTAAGTGTCTATTAACTCCAGTTCGAAGGGCTAGCGCTAAAATATTTTCTAAGTATTTTTAAGGACGTCAAACTTTTTTGGTGTGCGTTCAGGTCCGAATCTACGTACTTTGTAATGATGGATTTTTATAAAATAGTTCCACTTAATATTATTTTTTCTAAAAAATCACAGTAGCTCACAACTCATTGGGGAGCTAGGGAATGTAAAGAGAACCATCAATTAGGTGTTTTAGTATTTTATTTGTGGTCATAAACTGACTACAAAATTTAGCCAGAAACTATGAAATTGGAAGTTAATGGTTAAGGTTATATAGGGTATGAAAATGATGTGGGTGATGTATTTAAAGGATTATAAACTTAGTGTAAGGTTTAGAAGTCCATCATATGATTGTTACATTGGTCTGGGCATTTAGCCTAACCGAGTGTAACTTGTGTTTTTGTTGTGTTTAGATTGTTTGCAAGATTCTGTCAAGTAGCTGAGCATCAGGTGAGTTTCATAGTCCCATTTTACTATGTTTTTTTGGGTTGGAAATGATGCAAAAATATGTTTTGAAACTTTTTAATTGCTGTGATTATGTAGTTTAATTTACGCATGGACGTTTATGTAGCTATTATATGTTATGTGCTAAATGTTATGCGTTGTTGGAGCGGGGGTAACGTTCCTACCCAATGTTGTGTGCTTTGGATCGAGGGTAACGTTCCTACCCAATGTTGCGTGCTTTGGATCGGGGGTAACGTCCCTACCCATTACTGTGACACGTGCTTTGTGGCTTGGATCGAGGGACACGTTCCGTCCTAGTTATGGTTGTTTTGTACGTATGCATGTTAGCCTGTATAATAGTTAGCTTAACTGTCCTGCCTTGTTCTGTTTTTATTAATCACAGTAATTTATTTAAAGCTTGAAATGTGTGTCATAAACCTATGACTCTCACCAACCGTTGTGTTGACGTTTTTAAGCATCATTTTCAGGTGAGCATGTTGAGGGTTTTGAAGCTAAAAGTGGCTAGGGAGACCTTAGGATTGCATATGGAGTTTATCTTCTGATTTTTGTATCGTACTTGTTTTATGGATTTTCTTGAATGATGTTTGATTTCTTAGGTTTGTGAGTCATGTTATGTCTTTGTATTAATGAGACCGTTTTTCATTAATGCAAGACTCCTTTGTGTTAAGGTATTGTCATGACACTTAGTGTCCCTTTATATTTTGTTTTGTGCATGTAGTTTCTCTATTGTTGACACCACTGTGTTATGATGATACCCATAAAGTTACGCCTCGTGTTTCCGCCTTGGCGGGGTGTGACAATATCTGCCTATTGAAATCGAGAAGGGACATGAGGAACTCGAACATGACCTGCTGCTACTTTGTCACAAACAAAATGAATGTTAATCTTTATATGTTTGGTGCGCTGATGTTGCACCGGGTTTGCCGACATGTATACGTCACTAACATTATCACAGTAGACCAAGGTAGCTGTGAAAAGTGGGGTATGAAGCTCACGAAGGAGGTTGCGAATCCAAGATGTCTCAACTACAACATTTGCAACCCCACGGTATTCAGCCTCAGCACTAGAACGAGACAACATGTCCTGGTGTTTGGAGGACCACGTTAGGAGGTTGTCACCAAGAAAAACACAGTATCTAGAAGTAGACCGACGCGTAGCTGGACAACCTGCCCAGTCAGCATTAAAGTAGGCAATAAGCTGTGATGTAGTAGACCGAAATGCTGTAATCCAAGATCAGTGGTTCCTCGAAGATAACGAAGAACACGTTTCATAGCATTAAGGTGTGGCTCTCGAGGATCATGCATGTAAAGACAAAACCGCTGAACTACATATGACAAATCGGGTCGGGTAAAGGTGAGGTACTGAAGTGCTCTGGCAAGGCTGCGATATAAAATAGGATCAGTGACCGGTGATCCTTCAGGCCCAAGCTTCTTCTCAGTGTCAACTGGAGTCCTGCAAGGATTACAATTAAGCATCTGTGCCCGCTCAAGAATCTCGATAGCATATTTCATCTGAGACAAGAATATGCCAGAGGTAGTACGCGTGGCAGATATACCAAGAAAATAGTTGAGTGGGCCAAGGTATGTCATAGCAAATTCCGCATGTAGCAAAGAGATTATACGTTGCAGGAGTGAAGTAGAAGAAGCTGTAAGAATGATATCATCCACATACAGTAGTAAGTAAGTGTGTCAGGGCCCCGTGTGAAGTTGAAAAGAGATGAGTAAGTTTTGCTGTGATAGATATTCGGCTCGAATAACATAGCTAGAAAATCATTAAAACCAAGCTCGGGGGGCCTGCTTAAGGCCATAAAGCGACTTTTGCAGAAGGCAAACATAATCAGAATGAGCTGAATCAGTAAATCCTGGTGGCTGGTGCATGTAAACTGTCTTTGTAAGATGGCCGTGAAGAAATGCATTCTTCACGTCTAACTGATGAATATGCCATTGTCGAGAAACTGCAAGGCTAAGAACAGTCCGTATGGTAGCAGGTTTGACAATAGGGCTAAATGTCTCATCACAATCGATGCCTTGTTGTTGACTACGACCATTTGCAACTGGTCGAGCTTTGTACCGATTTAAGGACCCGTCCGCATTATATTTGTGTTTGTACAACCACATAGAGCGGACAATGTTGACATTTGGAGGGCGAGGAACACGTACCCATGTGTTATTGTCAATGAGAGCTTTATATTCGTCACACATAGCTTGGTTCTAGTTAGGATCTCGAAGGGCATGGAAAGGAGACTTTGGGATAGGGGAGGAGGTGGTAACATGTAAGTTGTATTTGGGGATATCTTTCACAATCCTGACTTTAGAGCGTGTAACCATAGGGTGTTGCGAGGTGGGTGGTGGTGGTGGTGGTGGTGGTGTGGTTGGTGGTGTCGGTGTTGTTTGTGGTGATGGTGTTGATAGAGGAGTTGGAGGTGTTGATTGTGGAGTTGTTTGTGGATTTGTTTGTGGGGTTGTTTGTGGGTTTGTTGTTTGTGGTGGTGTTTGTTGAGGAGAAGTAGGTGTGGTAAGTAGGCGAAGTGCAATGGGGGAGGTGTCGAGATTATCATCTAAAAATTGGTATGAGGGGGGTTTAGTTGGAGTCATGGAGCCGAAGGGAAAGACAGTTTCGTCAAATGTAACATGACGAGAAATGATGATTTTGTTGGTGTTCAGGTCAAGGCACCGGTATCCACGATGATTGTAAGCGTACCCGAGAAAGATAGATGGTGTGGTGCGAGGGGCAAGTTTGTGTGGTGGAAAGGTGTAAGGGTAACAAAGGCATCCGAACGTGCGAATGTGGGTGTAAGAGGTTGGTTTGTTAAATAATTTTGTGTAAGGGATGTCATTGTTGATGGAGGTGGAGGGGAGGATATTAAGTAAGTAAGTGGCAGTGAGTAGTGCTTCGACCCAATACTCGGGAGGAAGACGGGCTTGAAAGAGGAGAGAACGTACTACGTTATTAATAGTACGAATCATGCGCTCAGATTTACCATTTTGTTGAGATGTACGTGGGCATGAGAAACGAAATTGAATGCCATTAGTGGCAAATAATTCATGAAGGGAGTTGTTGTCAAATTCTCCACCATGATCACATTGAAAAGCTTTGATTTCACGGTTGAATTGGGTTTTTATAAAGGCACGAAAGTGTAGAAGTTTTGACTGCGCATCAGATTTTCTGTAAAGTGGGTAGACCCATAAAAAATGTGAATAGTGATCTAAGAAAAGAACATAGTATTTATATCCACTCATGCTAGAGACAGGAGATGTCCAAAGGTCTGAGTGAATAATGTCAAAGGGGGATGTAACAATAGAGGTAGATCGTTGAAAGGGAAGTTTTGTTTGTTTGCCTAACTGACAGGCACGACACAAGTGTTGAGTGTTTTTATTTTTATTATAAGATACAAGGCCACGTGACGACAGTGTTTGAATTACAGCGTCACCAGGGTGACCAAGACGTTGATGCCAAAGGGAATGGTTATTAGTAAGTAGGGCGAAGGCTGAGGCGGCAACGTGTAAAGGGTATAGATCACCCGTGCTGTCACAACGAAGAAGGGTTTGACGGGTATGATAATCTCGTATAGTAAAACCATATGGATCAAAATCAATGGAGCATTTATTATCGGTGGTGAATTTTCGTACTGAAACAAGGTTTTTAATGATATTGGGTGTGACAAGAACATTTCTAAGGTGGAGGGGACGATATGGATTAGGGATTTGTACATGACCAGAGTGGGTGACATGTATAGATGATCCATTTTCGACAATAACTGAATGAAAATTACGATTAAAAAAAGAGGTTTGAAGGTTACCAGTGTGAGATGAGAGGTGAGAAGTTGCTCCGGTATCCATATACCATTGCTGATCATGAGAAGCCATATTTTTTTTTGATGAACAGTAACGCTCGGATGAACAGTAGCGCTGAGATGAACAGTGGTCGGATGAACAGTACTCGGATGAACAATTTTTTTTTTTGAAAAGGTTAATGATGCAGAGAATGAATAGGGGAAGGAGGCGATTTGATTGAGAAGAATTAGGAGAAAATTGATTTGGCTCTGATTACCATGAAAGATGTAATTGATTGCTTGATTATTATTGATAACAGTCAACATATATATATGATACAACAAAATATTTTAGACTATAGGCTTGAGCCAATAGGCCGATTACATTAAATATAATATGTACTCTAATAAATCTGAGGCTGCTTTTACAGCTTATTTATTAAGTTTATAACTCATGTGAAGAGTTAACTATTTTTAGAATCTTGAAAAGTTATAATGGAAATCTGAATGCAAGTGATAAACTTGAGAAGCTGGTTTTACATTTAAAAAGTTTGTGACATGCAAGTGACGCTTGGCATACGTTTGTATACAAAGTTTGACCAGTGATTGAGACCTTAGATTAACAATTAATCGGCAAATGAATTACGGAGTTTGACTAACATGTAACTAATCATGTGTATGCATTTGTAACTGATCATGTTTGTGCATTTGTCAACTGATTCAAAACATGTCATTGTGATCCATTGTATAGTTTTTTGAAATTAGGGTTTGTGGCTTTGTGCTTTTTTGGTGGTTTTTGCCTATCACAGTAGGCAGAGAAGAGATATGAATGTTTGAATGAAAAAGAAAGGATGTAACCAAAGGGGTCTCGGAAGGGTGTGTAAGAGGTGTGGTCGTACATGGCCTCTACTTGAACGAGATCATATTTTTATTAGTTTTGCATTTAAATACGTATAATATTAAACATATATTAGTCATGTAACTCAACTTTATATGCAACTTCTCTTCAGTTTATATATGTAATGGGGCCTCCTTCTTGTTATTGTCCAGGGCAAATGACTCCACTAGAAATATTATACCTGAGAAAAATGCAAAAACGGTCAACATAAGTTGGTGGAATTCTAGGTTTAAGTAAAAACAGTGTTGAAAAAATTTAGAAATGTGTTTGTAGAAAAGTAGTGTTAAGTTTTCTAAGTTGTGTTATTCGAACTCAAGTTGTGTTTCAGTAAATCAAGTAATGTTTAGTAGTGGACCACAATGATCGAAGTATTGGTTGGACTAAGTACGTATTCCGAAGTCCAAACAAGTAATGTAGACAAGAGAAAACATCATTCATTCAAGTCTAAGTATATAAGTATTATTGCACTAAGCTCACTTCACCATGACCACACAGACCACACAAAGCCTACTACCCATAAATATTTCCCCCCTCATAGCTTGCCCTCAAATGTATAGGATGCTCTGCAAACAAACCTAAACAAGTATTCTCATGTTAAATGCACATGGTCAACTTGTGACCAGAAATTAGGTGGGGATTGTCCAGTCAAGATAGATCTATCCAACAAAACTCGAAGCTCCAATACAATAGCAATGACGGGTTCATGATATAGTAGGGACTTTAATTGGCAATTGTGGTTATTAAGGCAATAATATTCTGGCATGTTGTAATTCTGGATAGAATACAGTTTAAATACAAAAACTCTTGTGTACGTAGTAAAAACACTCATGTAATTCCAACCCGTAGGAGTTTATAAAACAATGGAGATAGAAATTCTGGGGCTATGAACTCACAAAGTATTGATAGATAATTGTAACTGTAGTAAAATATATGAGTTGTAAACGAGCAATGAATTCCCTCGGGGTTTATAAAAAGCATTGAAAAGATTGAATTGCTGAAGACTATGAATCACAAAGTTATGATAAAGTAATCACATTGTTATAAGATAAAAGAGTATGTAAAAGAGTTTGTAACAAGCATGTACCCCCCTCGCGGGTTTATAAAACATGTAAATAAGTAATAGCGATGGCTTCTGTAATCATCACCTCTAGGTGTGAAACCCTTACCTCGTATGACGAAGTAATCAGGTACATGGCAGTATAATGTTTCACGAAATATACGTAAGCAACCTAAGTCTAACTATGGGTGTATAAGTTACCATGTACTTTAATTAATAAACATTGGAATATAATCTTATTGTTGTTACATCGTACTATCGTTCGGGCTATCATAATTAAAGAGGTCATGACATGACGTACGAGGAGCTAGGATACTTTAAATCGTAAATCCAACAACTCGTCAATACGCCATCCGAAGAGGCCTCATTATGAAATTCCCTAGTAATATAGCACTTTAGTAACCACTCAATATTCTATATAGCATAATCACCGACTAATCGTTTTAGTAAAATAATATTTATAAAGTGAAAACGTTTATAAATATACTTTTCGTAAAAATGACCTAATTTGGTCGTTTTAAGCCCGTTGCTCGCGTTTCTTACGTCCACGTCTTCGTAGTAAGACGAGCGATCAAAATATTATATTTTCAAGTTTTTAAGATTCTGCGATGAATAGTAAAATTACTGTTCACAACAGCTCGTTTGTCGTTTTTAACTTAGCGTATAAACTCGTAATCTCGATAACTTATTCAGTTTTTAGCTCAGTTTTTATCGATTCTTTTGAGAACGTTCTCGTAAGTGAAAAGTTTATAATATTATGGATGTTTTTTAAAGGTATAAGTTTCTGTGGTGAATAGTACTTTTTATAAAAATTGTTTTATAAAAGTATTAACTATCTTAAACTTGTAAATGGCGTATCTTCTTCGTTATTAATCGGTTTTTCGAGTTCTTTATGACCCATCGATCCTTGTGACATGTAGTATTTTATAAAATCATAAAGCATATATGTAAATTTTAATATAAATACAAAACAGACCTTAGATATTATTTTCCAAATGTGTGTTTAAAACTTGTTTTATGTATTAACTAGTTTAGTAGTTTACTTTAAAAACTCTTAAAAACACATTTGACACTTGTGGTACTTATAATAAAGTCCAATATCATCCCTAGTCCTTGTAAATTCATTGCAACAAGTTCAACCCTTTAACTTCTTTATTATTCACTTGTTGAAGATTAAGAAAACTTATAAAACCCTAATTTAACCTAAACATGCTTATACTTAATCCATAGGTTAAACATACTTTTATTTTTCTTTTCAATGGTATATAGGACCATATGATTCAGAAATAAGATGCATATAATCATAACCATAAATAATAAACTCATTTATTCATCATTAGAAAGTCACTTAGTGGTGATTATGGCTATAGTTAACTTGTAATACATATATCATAAGAAAATAAAGTATAAGGAATTAGGGAAAACTCTTAGTGATGATGTATAGGAATGTGAAAATAAGTTCTAAATCCCGTGTTTGATTCAAAAAAAGCTTTCAAGCTTTATAACCCTAGATAGGTTTTCCAAAACCCTAATCTTTACTTTTTTCTTCTTAATACTTGCAAAATGGTGATCCATAAGCTTGCAAACACTTACGTAATCCCTTAAGTTTTTTGTGTATATGGTTGTATATACTTAGAAATCAAGTTGAATTTAATTTGGCAATGGGGTTTTGTGCGTGGGGTATGGACTTATAAATGTGAGTATAATATGAATTTTGCATGTAAAGGGATTTAAGGTAGAATTACTCATGTATGCCATGGCTATTTTTAGATCTAAATATCTACTTAAAACCAAACCCTAGTTACTTTTCTAAACATCTAGTTAGTTAGCATGTCAAGTTTGAAAATAAAATGTTATGGTTACTTTATGATTATATCTAGATATTTTGATAGTTGCAAACTCTTGGTTCTCATCTCAAAAATTCGGCATATATATATATATAAATGATGTAATTTTTGATTATTTTGAGTATTGGGTATAATCGTGGGTATTCGTTTAGGCGTAGACAGGTTTTTTAGAAACTTCACGGGTATGCTAAACGCGTTTTATGTGAAAAAGTAAGCATTTTAGTAGCAAATAAAATTAATGTTGAACAAAGTTATTTTAATTATCCTCATAAAATCATATAACACTTGCTTGATGTAATCATTTAATTGTTTATTGCCCGTTTATCTCATTGTCTATTGATCATTTTCAGTCTACGCGATTTAGCTTAACAGATTAAATTTAAACAGTGAAAGGTACGAGAAAAAACTAATAGTGAAATTAAATAGTATTGTAAATTCGCCTGAAAATATGGAATGTTACAGAATGTTTGAATGAAAAAGAAAGGATGTAACTGTTTGTATTCCATAATTCTAAATTAGTCGGTTTTACCCGGGCTTTAGTCGGTTTTGTCGGTTTTCGGCCCGGCCCAACCCGACCGACCCAAAAGCGAAACTAGAGAAAACTACAAACCGAGAACCGAGCCAAAGTTTGTTCGGTTTGGTTAGGTTCTTATTCGGTTTTGCTCAGCCCTACCAAAATGTCCACGTAAGCATGTAAAAGTAAAAAATTACTAATTACTTAAAGCACCAAAATGTCCAACTTAACACCAAAGGAAAAAGATCCTCTCATGTTCAAATGAACATGAGAGGTAATGTTTTGTTATATGAGATTGTACATTTGAATTAAATAATCCTTATCCAACACGAAAATATCCACCTAAGCACCAAAATGTCCACTTGGAGAAAAAATGACCGGCTCTACAGGTAACATGTTACCGGTTAAGTCGGAACAAAACTAACAAGTATGTAGCTGTTATACTCAATAAAAAAGTAAGTGTTTCAAGTTGGACCAAATTCGAAAGTATGTAACTATTGCATCACGGTACCATAACGCCCCAACCGGCGTTATGCCCACGTGGCAACGGCGTTGGTGGCGTTATGATACCGGCGTTGATGAAACGAGCACGGCGTTGGGGCTGGCGTTGGCACACCAACGCTACAACGCCACCCTTTCTTTCTTTCTTTTTTTTAAATGGATTTGTGTGTGTTGATTGTGTTTGTGTTGATTGAGTGTGTATATTGCGTGTTTGTGTGTGTTTTTTTGGTCTCGATGAAGAAGATGAAGAATAAGAATGGGTGAAGGAGAAAGTGGCTAAAAAGGGTTTTTTTTTGTTTTTTTTTTCGTTTTTATTTTTTTTAATTATAATTTGTATTTTTATTAATTGTTTAAAGATTTAGTTTGTTTTTAAAAATGAAAAAAAGAAAATGGTAGGTCTCAAAAAGGTGTTGTTATGGGGTGTTATGATTAGAGGGGTGTGTTGGTGTTAAAGTTGATGTGGCGCTGAGATGGCAACACTTTTTCGGTGTTAGAAATGTTATGATACCTAGCACTCTTATGTTAATGCACTAGGTAGTGAACCAAGAAAAGATTGGGTTTGTTTACTATTTGACTTCCAAAGTCAAAACTTTGACATTTGATATCCAGAGATAAATGAACTTGGTTAAAAACAGAAAAAATAATTTTACCCTTATTATAATGCAAACTTTGACATTTGATATCCAGAAATATATGAACTTGGTTAAAAGAAGAAAAATTAATTTTTTTTAGTATTTTCACTCTGCATAACTTGGTTGTCATAGCTTTTCTCAAGTATTGCAAATCTTCATTTTAATTTGAAGTTACAGTTTACTTTTTTTACTTATAAAGCCAATCATGTAACTATAATATTGGACGCTTCACTAATGGTCTAGTACCACTGCACCTATCACTAACATGAAGAGACAGGTGTGGTTCGAGTTTGGGTCAGGCATGGTTTGCGTATTGTTCGAGTCTGGTTCGGTTATGCTTCGGGTTTGTGGTTATGGGTCTTTTCTAATAATGATTCAGTGTGGTTTGTATATGGTTTGCTTTTAAAGCCAAGTGATTTCAAGTATGGTTTATGTATTGTTCGGGTTTGTGATCTTGGGTTTTGTCCGAGCATGGTTAGGTGTGTTTTGTGTATGGTTCGGGTTTGGTTTGTATACGATTGGGGTATGGTTTGTGTATAGCTCGCGTTTGATGCCAAGTGTAACTTCGGGTGTGATTCAGTTATTGTTCAGGTTTGTGATTTCGGATCTGTGTCGTTTGTGTATGGTTCGGGTTGTGGTTTCTGTTTGTATAGATCTGGTTTTTTTAACCCTGTTGATTCAGGTGACTATTGATAGTCATAAGCCATACTCGGAAGATACTGGCATCATAACTGAAACGAAATATGCAAAATGTTGGATGGTATTGATTTGCTTCTTACTTCCAAATATTTGGAGTATGTTGTTGGTTTCTAGTAAGGTGATAAACTTTTATTAGAAAAGATGTCTACTGTCCATTTTAAAGTATACATGAGTGACACACAAAGTTATTTGTAAATACGAGTAAATTGACCAAATTTATTTGTAAATGAAAACAACAATTATCCATTTCACGTGAGTCACATGACAAAAATAAAATCCAGCTCCCCTCCGTAATTGCCAATAAGATAAAACAACAAAAGAAACTCCTAAACCACCGAGTAAGCACGACATAAGACAAGTTGACCCGACGGATGAGCACTGCAGTACACATCGGATTCCGTATATATAATTTTATTTTTCAGAATAAAAGCTAAATCAAATCATTCTAAAAACAAAATCCCAACTGGCAGGGAATGGTACATCAGAGAAACCTAGCACAAAGGTTCTCAGGTTCAAAACAGCAGCCAAACAGTTTCCGGGTACAATCATCCAGATTGTTATGGGTGTCGAATGGTAATAACATTACTAGTCTCGAAACCAACCCCTAATTAGATTGAATACGACAATGCTTTTCGCCTGCTCCTATGCTGAACATATAAATAAAACAGTATAGGTTGTGAATTTAGGCTTTGTAATCTGCACTGTCTCGAAGACCAAGTTCTGAGAGACAAAAGCAATAAGAATCCCAGTCGGTTCTTCTGAGGTACTTCAATAATTTCTTTCTTTTCTGTACCATAGCTTGAAGACCTTTACGAGAGTGCTTATCCTGCACAATTTGCATGAACAAAATGTCAGCATCCGTTATGCACAATTATAAGAAACGTCCCTTAGAATAACATACAACTAACTAGTCTTGCCAAACATGATGCAACAGATGGAATGTAAACTAGCAAGTTACCTTTTTGTGCAGGACTGAAGCAAGGTGCTTGATCTTTGTTGT
>BQNB010190762.1:0-11753 GCA_026074375.1 Tanacetum coccineum | reverse complement strand
ATCCCTAATCGCCGGAAGAGAGAATGTGGCATGAGGTTAATACTTGCCCCTAAATCAGCTAGGGCGTTCTTTACTGTCAAGGGTCCGATGAGACATGGCAGTGTGAAGCTTCTTGGGTCTCCTTCCTTTTGGGGCAGACTTCTTTGAATAATAGCGAAACACTCCTCACTAAGTTTGACTGAGGAGGCCGCTTTCTCAAGTTTCTCCTTATGTGAAAGTAGATCTTTCAAAATTTTAGCTCCCTTTGGCATGTGAATAATTGCTTCAAGGAATGGCAGATTGATATGGATTTGCTTAAAGATTGAAAGAAGCGGTTCATCCTCGTCCTTTTTCTGCTTCTTTCATCTGGATGGAAAAGGTAGATTGGATGTCTTGGAAGGCTGGTAAATGATGGATGGCCAAGGGGTGGGTTCTTGTGTAATGCTTGGTTCGACGCCCTCAGGCCGTTCTTTTTTGGTTTCCCCCTTGGTGAAGTTGTCAGTTGCTGATCGTGGTGGGGTTGGAAAAGGTGGGTCTTGCGTGCTAATTCATGATCTGGTTGTTATGGTGAAAGTTGGTGCTTTAGATTTTGGAGTTTCACTTTTGTTAATTGTTAAGAGTATCTGGGAGTATTGTTCCAGCAGTTCCTTACGGTGTTGGACAAGCATATCTCCTATCCTCTTTTCGAGCACGAAGTTGGCGAGCTCGTCCTCAAACTTACTTTTGAAAATCCATTCGGGGCCATCCTCCCCTTTTTCTTTGTGTTTGCTATTCTCCCATGGTGAGGTATCATCGTTTTGATAGAACCTCAGAAGGGAAGGGTCATCATAGATGTCTCCCCCGGATAAGCATACTTGTTCGGCCGGGTTAAGTTGCTTGCATTCATCAGCCTCGTGAGATCCTCCGCAGTAATCGCAGATTAGGTAGGGGTTTTTCAGCCCAAACTCTCGACTAGGTGTTTCGAGGTAGGAAATTTGATTGCAAGCCCTTTTTAGGCGCCCCCTGAATGTGGGTTGCATTGTTTCTGAAATGGAAGAAATGTTCATGGGTGGTGACATGTCATCCCACAGATCATCTTGGTATTGGACATATTCTTCAATTCGAATCCACCCTTCTTCTTCGGTGAGAGAGTGGAAGCGGAATTGAGCGAACTGGTCGAGTTTCCTACGGTCGTCCTGGGATATGTTATCATGAAAGATTTGTACCAGAAGCCATTTTTGTATTCCATGATGGGGGACTTGTTTGATTAAGTCCTGGAAACGGATCCAGGCACTTTTGATGGGTTCGTCGTCCCCTTGTTTGAATCGAAGGATTAAGTCTCTAAGGGCCGAGGTACGTCCAACTGGAAAGAAATGGTCGAGGAATCGTGACACAAGCTGATCCCATGTCGTGATTTGAGTGGTTGGTATTCTATCAAGCCATTCTGCCACTTTTCCTTTGAGGTAGAAGTGGAATAATCTTAACCTAGATATATCCCTTGTGGCTCCATCAGCTTGTATGTTATCAACGATACTTAAATAGTGTTTAACATGACGGAGGGGGTCCTCGGTTTTCAGTCCCTGGAATGTGCATGTATTTTGAATCAACCAGATGTCGCGTGAGTCAACGATTCTTCCGGTTTGTTTGGTTGGAACGGTGATTAAATTTTGGAAACCAGAGGATGTGGGGCGAGAGTGTTCATGAAAGGTTTTGGGAGGGGTTGGCGGTTTAGGTCCGGTGTTGTTGGATGAAGATGCTTCATCATCAAAGAGGTTTCTTCCGGTAATGGCAAGGGATTCGTTTTGATGTGATCGCAAGGCGGTTCTTCTAAGCCTTCGGAATTCTCTTTCGGGTTTGTCGAGAGGTTCCGTTAACCTTTTAACGGTGCTACGTGTCATGGTGATAGATTTACAAAATAGATAAAGAAAAAGATAGACTACAAGAAAGCTAATATGCGAAATTTAAATCTTACTTGAAAGGATTCAAGCAAGTAGACCTAAGCTAAACTATGATCAAAACCTAACTATTCCCCAGGCGGCGGCACCAAAAACTTGATGCGGGGTCTCGTAAGACTTCTACATGAAGTTTTACAACTCCCTAGGCAGTGCACCTAATCGTTGTAGTGTAGTATAGGCAAGGCTCGGGGTTGTTATCGTTCACTCTGGGAATAGGTTGGGAAGGCTTGACCACGGTCTAATAGAATTCTAAGGGTTGAGAGAAGATTATTTTTGTGTTTTTATGTTTATAGGAAAGCAGGTAAATCATATATCTGAGAGAGGGTTTGGTTTTAGCTATTAAACTAAATAACAATCTAAACTAATGGTGATAACAATAAGATAAAAGATTGTGTTTATTTAATCATGTATTACTCCCTAGATTGCTTCTCCTAGTGTTGTTGCTTTGTCACCCCTGTGATGAACAATGTAACTATTTCCTAAGTCATGAACGAATTACACGAACCCGCCGTCTACTTAGTATTCCGTTAGAGCAACGCACAAGTAAGGTAGTATGAAGACTATTACAAGGACCCTAAGGGTATACTAAGTGCATGTGAAATATATTAAGAGTGGATCAACCATATTAAGGGGCAAGGTAGTATAAAGACTGTTACCCGATGGTATCCTTTCTACACAATCATGTTTTCCTAGACATATCAACAACGATACAGACAAAAGCTGGTTTTCTAAGACCTAACATGCACATCCATCACAAGAAGCAACACCACTAAGATCTACATTCTAGGTTTCATACAATCATAAATAAACACAATAGGAGGTTTAGCTAAGCATGTTATAAGTATTACACCCTTAAAACCTTAAAATCGGGTATGTATATATAGGAAAATCGCTGCGACGGCATCGCATTTTAGTCGTGACGTCATCGTGAAAAAGAATATTCTAGATAATGGGATGGGTCGTATGCTCTGACGCCGTTGTAAGATCTTCTGACACCGTCTTGGTCTTCATTGTGATGGCGTCACGTTGTAGCTGTGACGCCGTCTCTAGCCTCTGAGTAGAAATTCTTGAGAGATGTTGGTGTAGGTTCGTAGTCTTGTCCGTTTCGTCTCCAAATGAGCCCAAGTCACGTATAAATCTCCCAAATGCCTTCCAAATGTGAAATACCTGAAAAGGAACGATTAAGTACCTATTTTAGGCATAAATGCACGATTTAGGGGGTTAAACGACCCTGAAAAAGTGTATAAAATGACACCTCATCACTTGTCCTAATTCTACTCTTTCCTTTTTATTTTATTTCCTTAATGTACAACAGGGACATTGTACAAATCAAGTGGGGGGATAGGAGTAGAATTAATACTTGACGTATGTTTTGCCTTCGATTTTCTAGTTTTCTTTGAAAATTATGCCAATTTTAAAATTTTTGACAAATTTTTCTTAAATAACTAGAATTAATCTTTTCCGAATGCACATTACCCTTTATTATTACTTGTTGAGATTTAAGCCTAATATTCCGTTTCCATCATATTATTCAAAAATCCACCAAAATATCGAGTGTGCCGGTAGTATTGTAGACTTTAGAACTTGGCATGTACATCATTTCGAGACCTAATTGATTAGCAGGTATAGATAGTTCAAGAAGGCAACACTTAGGAAATCACCCAAATAGCCTATATGTGTGTGTTTATCGACTTGTTACACTGACTTGTCGACCTCTCATGATAAACCCTTTTGTTGCACTCATTATTAGTGCAAGATACCCCTAGATCACCCTTGTTAAACCAATCTATGTTTTCACCCAATGTTATATGTATCGTTACATCATTTCACCTTAACCTACCCTGTAGTCTATAGTTATCTTTGTGTTGAAATCTCTGGCTACTTAAGTCCATGGTTCGGGGGGATGGGAACGAGAATTTTATGCATTCGTGGAAGACCAATCAATTATGATCTACAAAGACCCCCCTTTTATCACCACTTTTGACATTGTTCATCTCAAGTGGGGGGATGTGCGTATAATATCAAATGTTGCAGGGGCAATAATTAAAAGATATAAACTCATGTAGCATTTGCATGTTTAAAAGAATGAAGAAAAGATGGTGCAGCTAAAAGCCACCCATATGCAAAAAAAATAAAGATGGTGCAAAATAATTATGAAGAATGAAGCTAGTAGCCCATTATTGCACCAAGTCATTATGAAGAATGGAGCTAGTAGCCCATTATTATACCAAGTCATCCCAATACTTATGAAGAATGGAGCTAGTAGCCCATTATTAAAGATCAGATTTTTGGACTTAGACTCTTGGACCCATGGATGGACAGTAGTTAGTTATGACAACCTTAGATTACTGTAGACTATTTGTTTTGTGTTTTTATATTAACAACCATTAAATGTGTATCCCATGTCTATCCTAACCCTTTATCACCCTTTAAAACCATATTACCCTTGTTGCCTTCGAGAATTATTAGACCCTAATTCTAACTGGTGCAGATTTGTGTACTTTCCAAGCTTATGATAGAATACATGCTATGACTGTGCAATTGAGCGATCACCCCAAAAATGAAACACTTAGACTAGTGGAGATTTGAGTGACTTTTTATCCCCTTTTCGTGAGGTGTTCGGCTTTGATGTTTTCTAGCATAAGTGTTTTATAGATTCATTTCTTGAATTTATTCTCGAGAAATCTTTTTATGAAATATTCTAACAAGTTCTACTTGAGGGCAAGCAGAAGTCAAGTGGGGTGATATTTGATAACATCAAATATTTAATACTTTTTAGTGGCAAAATACCCCCTATATTACCTGCAAATGTGTCACTAATACTCGAAAACGAGATGTTTTCTATCATTTTGTAGTTTTCAGGTGAAATGCAGGAAAGTGACAAGAAACAATGGAAAAAGGGCTCAAAGTGTAATTATCTTAAGAACGTTACGGCGTAACGTCAAAAATGGTTACACCGTAACATATATTAAGCAAGTACGAAGATCAAGGACAACTTTACGGCGTAACACCATATCTAGTTACGCCGTAACCATGTATTTGGAAGGAAATCTTGCCCAAGATAGAGTTACGGCGTAACACCTCTTATGGTTACGTCGTAACCATGAAGATCCACAAATATGGAATGAAGATCACGTACGTATGAAAATTATTTGAAGGTTACGATATAACGCAATATCTAGTTATGCCGCAATAGTTGCTTATTTATGGAATGTCGTGTAAGAAGGTTACGACGTAACACTTTTATCAATTACGCCGTAACAGGTTCGATACTTATAAATAGAGGCCTCATTCAAGCTATTCGGAAATCACTTCCTTCACAGCCAATTGGAGAGGCGACAAAGGCTTTCAACCTTCGAAGAATTCCACCTGGAGTCCAAGGGAGATCACACTTTATTTACTTTTTGTATTTAATCGTTCAAATACGAATAATGTAAGAAACCTTATGAGCTTTCAATCTATGATTACTTTCTATTTCTTGCTAGTGTTTTAGTTACCTTGAGGCGGCTAAGCACTTAAAGTGCTGGCCTAGTTATGTAGTTACTGTTGTTATGATGTTTGTTTCCTGTTAGATTATGGTTTCGTTAGATATTCCTTGACTATCGTGTAACCCTGGGTTTTGGTAGTACGGGTGGTTTGGACCTTGCTTGCCCCATTATTAGATTATCATGTCAATATGGGATCCATCGGGTACTAGGGCGGATCTATGATTCCATCCCTAGTGTAGGAACTGGCCGGTCACCGCACTTATCACTCAATATACTTAAAAAGCACAGGAACTCTTTCAGAGGGGGTTAATAATTTGTATAGGTTATTAGATCAGTTTTGGGAATAGTTGGGATTAATCACTGCAACCTGGATATCCTACCTCATATACGATTTGGACTGAGTCAGAATCGCGAGAAGTATAGGATAGACTAAATATACCTATTCAAGTCTATCGACCTTAGAAACCACTAATGAAACCATAGTATGACATTGAACAGGAAAACGTTTTCATAACAGTAGTAATGAAGTAACTAGGTTAGCACGTTTTCTCTCTTGATATCTCCAACTCTTTTAATTTTCAGTAATTTAATTTTATTGTTATTTATTTCAAAATCAATTCAAAAACTATTTTCTAAACGTGACATTTCAAATTAAAACTAATTACAACTTAGCTCTTGGGACGACCTCGGATTTACCATAACTACATTACTCACGATCGGGTTCTCTGCCCATTAGTGCGTTTGTAAGGTGAAACGAGTTTTATATATTTAAAACTTGGTAAAAACATATTTAAAAGAAAATACGCATCATGTAGTATAGGCAAGACTCGGGGGATTGATCGTTCTCTAGAGGAATAGTGAGGTAGGTTCGAATTGTATGTCACTAAGATCTAAGGGTTGAGGGAATAGTATTTTTTTATTTTTATGTTTTTTAGAAAGCAAGTAAAATCTAATTAATTGAGAGAGGTGGTTTTATCTAACAAAACTACTCCTAATTATGCATAGATGTAAAGTTGGCGGGGACTCGTATAGGTAAACAAACGTGTTCACTTAATCATGCACTACTCCCTAGTCACTCTATCAATGATATAACATCAACTTAACACATATAAAGGGTGTTTAGGGAATACTTACTTGATCTTGAAATAACGTAAGCTCTCAGACCTTCACAACTTGCACATAATCGCCTTCTTCTTCTTCTTGATGCTTTAGTCAAACACTTTAAGATTTCTTCAGAAGAATCACCACGTGAGCTGCGTTAAGTATCAATACACATGTAAAACTAGGGCTACAAACCTATGAAAGTTAGAAAGTAAGAGGGGTAGAAGTTGACTATAAATTGTCGACTAGGGTTTCGACCCTTTGGGTTCAGTAGATGATCAAAGAGGGAGAGGATAGGGAGATTTTGGGTTTAGAGGATTGCTGTGATTTCTAGTCTAAATTGTCTTTGTAATTATAGTAAGCTAAAGACAATCTTAATTTACTAGAAGCACCTACACAATTATCCATTAGTAATACAAGTTTTATGAATAATCAAACTCCCCTTAGGGGGTCGGCGGGATACGTATCCCTTAGGGATTGTATTTTTTTCATGTTATACTTACAAAATATTTATATCAGATAAATATACACTTTGAATAAATATCATTTCATCCCTCTATAAGAATATTGTCATATTCTTATTTTCTATTAATTTTCATTTCATTTCGTCACTATTTTCTCATTACCAACTTGCGTGTTTCACTATTCCATT
Organism: Tanacetum coccineum; assembly: GCA_026074375.1. Lineage (NCBI taxonomy): Eukaryota > Viridiplantae > Streptophyta > Magnoliopsida > Asterales > Asteraceae > Tanacetum > Tanacetum coccineum. The sequence continues at coordinate 4,599 of BQNB010190762.1, read as the reverse complement.
TAGTGTGCACCGGTGTGATCCATCAGCATTTCTATGAGCACCAATTACGAAAGACGTTTCTCTTGCACATTAATCCTTTCAGACTCCCGCTTCTGCAAAACAACAACACGAGAACCCCGTTCTCAGTATGAAGAGGTTCCTAGAAAAGATTCAAGTACCTAGCTAATAGAAACGAATTTAATGCCCACATAGTGAATTACAAAAACTCCAACAACACCTCATATGAATTTATGTATATGACTATATCCATTTACACTTTGCGATATTTAAGAAGGTACTAGACATGGATATGTTAATCTAGGAACCTCTTCGTTGTACGTTCTAGTTACCGTGAATGATTTGTCTTCTATAGTGTTGCCAGACACTTGTCACACGAATATGCTCTCACAAATTATCTCACCATAAAGGGCTTGGAAAAATATCCTCTCTAGTATTTTTCAACTTTGAGTTAAAATTTCCTTTTTGGACAATTCTAATACCCATCATACATTCCTTTCTATTCGGACATATGCCTTTATGGGTGCTCTAATCTGAAACACTATTATACATCTTAGACATAGATAAGTCAATATGAAGAGTACTATATCTCATATGGCCTTTGGGGTAATACACCACAATACGAGAACACCATTAACTGATTAATCCACGTGGTCACTTTTCGCTCTTGGTTACGTCCAACATTTTCCCCACACAATGCATGTGAAACTTGACACACTCCATGTAGTATAATAGCTTTCACAATAGAGATTCGACTTATCTTAATCTACCACCATGGTAAGCACATATGGTCCTCTTTAGAATGAAATGTCTTTCATTCACGGATTCAAAATACACTATACTCATAATGTCTTGTCCGTTTTGCACGAGTCTACGACATTACTTCCAATTCTTGGCGATTGATTAAGCGTGCATCATAAAGTTCTGGGAGTAAACACTACTTAAACTTTTTGCTAAATCCGTTTTAAGGATTATGAAGCCTCACTTTATTATATTCATGTCAATAAATCTAAGTGAGTCTCATACTAGTGATTTAGTCATACTGGATTAGTGATGAACTTAGCTAAATTATGACACGCTCAAACTTAGTATTCAACGATGCACTTCATTTTACACTTAAGTAAAATGGAATTATTTAACAAATAAGAACCATGACTCCTTGACACTGATTCTCCCAAGTTCATGAGAACTTTAGTACAAGCCCCTGAAATCGCAATGTAGTAGCACGTTTCCTAATTTGAAATTCCATTCTTTCACATCTTTAAGTCACGCAATTTCGTTATTTGTTCACAACAACTCAAGATATACATGTTCCACATGCAAAACTATCTTATCCATAAGGCAACGCTTGTACCAAATCTGATTCCTCCTACTAAATTTTGATATACTAGGAACTCTCATTTTTCATAGATTACTTCAGACCTATAATTTATGTCATGGTTTATACTTTGTAGTTAAGTGATCTAAATTAATTTTTCATGCTCTAGCTTTCGTTGCTGAACTTTGACCTTCTATGATTATATCATGTTAAGGCTTCCAACTTAAGCACATTAATTTGATCTTTATTTAACAAGTGTTAACATGCAGTTAACTGTTCCTTTTATAACGTATCTTCTAACTTTACCTGAAAATTTCAAAGCATCATGAAATTTAACTCATGATCTACAAACTTATTCTCTTTCAAGTAGAATGATTTACAGATCTGCTAACCCTCGTAACATATGAGCTTTACTTAATCTCTAAATTTCTACTTATACCATCACTTGAATATTTCTCTTTCACAAGAAATCTTTGTTATAAAATATTTGTGATATTCGATTGTATTACTTATGGGGTATACGCCTTGATTCCATCAAGACTCGAGATAATCAAATTCTTCAAGTATTAAGGGTGCGTTTGGTACACGGTAATCGGAATGAAGGAATGATTTCATTTCGAATATAGTTGTTTGTTTAACAACTTGAAGTCATTGATATAGGTATCATTTCCGGATATAAGGGCATGCCCCATTCCTTAACACCCCAAAACCGGGTTTTAAGTATTTAATTACGAAAAGGCCATTAGGTAAGTTTGACTATGACCTTAGTAGCTTAAAGGTGCCAAGGGACTTAAGCTTCTGTCTGTCAGAACCAATACGACGTATTGGTAAGTATGAATATGTCGTATTAATATAAGAGTGGATATGGCATATTCGGATTTATGAATATGGAGTATTGGTAGTTTAAGCATGGATACGGCGTATCCGTGGTTATGGATACGGCGTATTGGTTAAGTCGGTTAAAATAAGAGAAAAGAGAACTTAAGGGACCAATCCTGCCAACATGTCAAACTAGCACCTAACTTAAGCTAGAAATTCCATGGAGTTTTTTAGAAGCTCATTATGTGTAGTGTGGTGTATGTGTGTGATGAACCAAGGCAAGAAAAGAGAGGGAAACAAGAGTTCTTGATGACTATATGATGAAGGATTATGAATACTTTGCAAGCCTACAATCTTATCTAGTGTCCTCATGAAGTAAGTAATCATAATCTTGAGTTAATTAGTGAATTATGAATTAGGGTTCTTGAAGTAAAATTGGGGGTTTTAGGTAATTGTGGTTCTAAAACAAGTATTGAGATGTTAGTAATAATGGGTCAAGGTTAATTAAGGAATTAAGATAATATTGGTGATTTTGGGTTATGATCATGAAATGATCATATCATAATTAAGGATGAATTTGGTTATAAGCATGGGTGAGTTTAGATACTTTGATTATTATATAAATAATATGTGTTAATAATATGTGTGATTATGGCATTAGGATGTAAAGCATTGGATGATGATCTTGAGTGTTCTTGGTAACTTAGCTTTAGAGCTAAGGTAAGTAATAACAAGGTGTTATATTGAATTATCATATTATGTATTATGTGTTGTGTGTCTTATTGTATTAAGGATATAGAAGGATTAAGGTCTAGTATCCTTGGACTAATTTTAGAAGGAGGCTAGTTGATTAAGCTATCTAGGATGTATGATGCATAGTTGAGATGTTAATGAAGGTATGTGAGCTTATGTTGAAATGAAAGAATGTAAGTGATTGTATGATTTATTATTTTGGTCTAGTAAGTGATATATGTGATGCGAATATGTTAAGTGATATATGATGCCATGTTATGTCTATTACTTACTAAGTGTTTCGCTTACGGTTTAGTGTTTAACCGTTTTGTAGGTTCGTGCAAAGAGGGTAAAGCATTTGGTAAAGGCTAAGATTCGAAAGCAAAGATTAGAAGTATGGATTTTCACTTAGGGCTTAGTATAGATACCGAGCTCCATCATGGTTGAACCCCCTAAGGTCGAAGTCAATGTGTTTTTTAAAATGGTCATGAATGTGTATTTGTATCTTACAACTTGTATGTGTTTTGGATATAAGAGTTGTAGGTAAAAGGGTCAAAACAGGTGTTTGGTAAACCCCGTGAAGTACATGGTTATGGTTCGTTTAGACTACAATTGATTATGAAAATTATGTTTATGTATGTTAATGGTTTCTGGAAGTCTTTGTAAAGTATAGAGTCCTGAAAGTTGTGGGTTTGGGTCAAAAAGGGGTTTTATGCATATGTTTCTGCAAGTTCTGGGTCTGTAGGTTCAATACGGCATATCCAATTGATGGATATGGCGTATTTAAGGTTTAGGGTGGATACGGCGTATCCATTACCATGGATATGGCGTATCCATGTCTGCAGTTTCTGGTCAGTCTTGTTTCTATCATAAAAACCAAACCGTAAGGAGTTAGAAGGCGTGTCACCCGCCGTTTCGAAGATAATTGAGTCTAGTTTCACTTGGTAATACTTTCAAGAAGTGAATGATAGTTTATTTTGGTCAAATTATAAAAGAATGACACAAGGTAATTTATGGTCAAACATTTGAATAAAAAGTTTTAATATTTGGTCAATTTTAGAGTCGGGAAAAGGGCGTTTCAACTTGGTATTAGAGCTTTGGTCTAAGAGAAGTAGGTTTCCATGATAGGTTGCCTAAACTTAGACCACTCGTAGATACGGTTTCCATAAGAGTAAAGTAATGCGGAATGTAGTTGCTTTAGTTATAAAGTAGAGAAATGCTTACGACTATGAGATAATGATAATGCTTAGACATGGATTGTTATGTGATGCGTTATAGGAGTTATAGACTAAGAGATTTGAATGTGATCTAAATGATAATGGAATACATTTGTGATTAAGAATGATAACACTTATAGGGTGAGTGTTTGTATGATAATATGTGTTTACGTGATAAAAGTATATGGTCGACTAATATATGTTTAATTGCTATGGAAGATACGTGATATGTTTTGAATTGCTTAGAGTAGAGTTAAAAGTGATGTGCGTTGTTGTTTGAGATTTTATGAGCTATTGACGAAATAGCTAAGGCAAGTTTATAGTGTGGTAATACTTGTGGTTAGTGGCGTATGTAAGTTATAGGTTTGTGTGAATGAAGGTGTGTAAGTAATTTGAGTTGATGTCTAAGCAAATGAGTATGATTTATGTGGGGACTAATGACCAATATATGGTTAAATAGTGTTTCATGCCTAATGATTGTTGAAAGTGTGTAGTAATAGAGATGGAATGAAATGG
>BQNB010190757.1:0-11753 GCA_026074375.1 Tanacetum coccineum | reverse complement strand
AAAAAGTATATCTAGTCCTCTATTTGTTGGGATTTTCTATCTATGAATCAGGATTCAGGAACATAAAGCATCGTTGCTAATTAACTCTATCACAACCTTACCGTTAGCATCCATAATAGTCAAGACCATACACAAGTCACATTTTGGGCGTCATTATTTGAATAACCATAACATCTACTTGTTTGAATGATTTTGTGCAGTCGCTTTATTATGTTGCATACTAAGTTTCTCAAAAAGTCCTTCTGAAATGGTTTATGGCATAAACTCCATATATTTGACTGTACCATGCAACTATTCCTTTTTACATATAATAAGTGGCTTAAGTTACCATGCCAGGTTCTTAATCTCTAACTTACCATCATTGCCTAATTGATATACAGGTTCATGCATCTGTATCAGTTTCATAGCTTAGCTTTTCCAAGGCACTAACCCTGCAAAATTACAAGGAGATGGATCGGACTCACACACGTAAGCAAGAAATTATTGGTAACCCTCAGCTCGTTACAGTTTTTCTAGACTTTTTCTTGTCAAGTTTGCTGGTTCATATGAAGACCGTAGATAGACACAACAAAGGATGAAAGGATAATCATTCAATGCACGAAACTGGTACTTTAGCGTTTGACCCACATTGCTTAATCAAATTACTTGGTGTTGAACAAATGTACTTGTACGAGCCATGTGACCTAATTGTGTCGACCGTGATCTTTGTCTCGATAAAATAGGATGAGGGTAATCCTTCCCACTTTCGGGATTTCTTGCTCGCTTAATGGTCCACACAGATTACTCTAAGAACCATGATATACTTGTGACATCTACAACAAAAAAGTATAGCTATGAATATCTTTTGTGGTCACAAAATTCTTTTGGAGTTCAGAACCACATAAACTAGCATTTTTTTTGGCTTGCTGACAGCTTTGTTATGGAAGTATGCACATTGTGATGCATGACACTCAGGGACGGAACTAGGGGGGTTCCCGGGAACCCCATGGATTTTTTAGATGCAGTGTTAATTTTTGTAAAAAACATCGATTTTTCCTAAAGTCATCATAAATGCACCCGGTTCATCGAAATGTGTTTCTAATATTACAATTCAAAAAAAATTGTGCACCCGGTCATATTTGATCCTGGTTCCGTCCCTGATGACACTGCCTGGTCCACAAGATATAAAATTTTGCACCAAGCCACAAACTCATAACCATGCGTCTCTTTTCTGATTGGTTCGGTCAGATGTGGTGGCCTGACCAATTTGGCGCGGGGCCGATGTTTGGAATTAGAGGGCATGGTGGATACAAAAGGATTTTTTTCCTACACCAAAATTGGATTTGGATTAGTATATCATACCATCATTACAAGGTCTGCTATCTGCAATTTGTACTTTGTTTTGGTGTTAACGGTCCGTATTTGTATTACATTTTGATATTCCGAACTCATGTATTCACTTGGACTAATTTTATCATGACCTGGTTAGTTATTGCAATAGGCCACATAAGTGTTTCACAAAGTATTTATATTCCATTCAATAATGTTGTTATTTAGTTGAAAGTATTCATAAATATGATTACATATGTGTACTCTAGGTAAATTCTGTAATGGTAATTAGGAAAATGTTTAAAGTGAGACACAGGAAGACAAAAACTGAATAGCTGTCTTAACAAGAGCCTTTTTTAACTGTTTCTTTGCTCACACGGGTAGCATGAACAACCAGCTACATGCTTGCTCTTACGACACACCGGCATGACATATGTTTCTGAAACTTTGTGTATGTTTATGTGAATATGTGAAGTATTCGGCTGTTTTAAAACCAATCGAATTTGTTTCGATACTAAGATATCATATGTACAATTTAGCCTTTCATTAATTTAAACTAAGTTTAATTGCTTATCACATCATCATGAAAACCAAAAAACAAAAGATTTATATGAAATAGGTAAAAAACCACCTAGATGGTCATACAAATTAATCAACGAGTTGGAACAAATGTTTAAAAAACGACGAAAAGAACTAAGGTGTAATGCAAGGGCTGGATCACCAGCTTCGAACAAGAAGATTTAAATGTATAGCTTTTTTAACTCGTTATTGAAGGGCCGTATATTCTTCGTGCTGATCAACGATGGTTACAATATCGGGTAACCCGTTCATATATTTAATCCCGCCCAGGTATTTTTGCAAATGAGATATATGTGGTAGTAGAATTAATGTAGAAAGGGAGATGAGTTAAACTAGACTTCATGAAAAGGACCAGCTTGGTGTGCCATACTATAATCATCAAAAGTAAAATCTTGCTCCTTGGACCAAGTTGTCTTTGGCCAACATTAGTACCAAGCAATCTCTACAACTTGTATATTTTTAAGATATCAATTTATATATTTTTTGTATGTTTAAAAAAATTCTTGCTGTCTAAGTTTGGAATTTGTATGTTACACACCACAACCGGGCTTGTGCCATACTAATCATATCATCTAATAGAGTGTCGTGTTACTTGTTTTTGTTGAAGAGTGAGTTGCGCTGTCATACATCGAACTGATCGATTTACTGTCTTTGTGTTTTGTGAAATTAATCACATGATGCAGTAAGGATACTTGCTATATTCTCACTAATTTGAATTAACAATTTACTCCCCACATAAGTTCAACTCACTCCTTGTTGTCTTGTACCTTATTTCCTAACTTTATACTGTAATTCATTTAAGTTTGTTTGGAATGAATGACACATGTGAATGAATGTACTTTCCCAAAGTTCAGCACACGTGACTTCAAATTATTTACTTAAACAAGAATCCTATATATAAAGGCATACATGTGACTTTAGGATCAGATGATAGTTTACAATTACTGATGGGTTTATTTTTAGATTATTCTGTCTCATTCCAATTTTATTGGATGTCCAATATATGTACAGGCATCATTTAAATCTGAATATATTGTTGTACACCAACTTGGGTTAATAAACTTGCAAGTGGCTAGACAAAAGAACAATTACAGATTCAAAGATAAGAAAAAAGCTTAGCATTATCGCCTAAAGTGTCACTTCTTGGGCTATTTTGGCTAGAAAGGACGTCGTTTCTATATTTTCAAACACATACTATGCACCACAACCTCAATATTTTTATTTGATCAACTTTGCAATCACTAGTTCTTATCAGTTTACTATATGATATTAATATTATTTTTATGGTGAAAGGCCCACCACAATAGCTTGCTATTGGGGTCTTTGCGAGTCGCCTTGGCGTTGCACTATTGCCTTGGCTTGGCTCACCTAAAAAATACTTTTATTTTTTTCTGCTATGTGCAAAAAGTGGTCACGCCAACCTCCTGAAAAGAGAAGACTTTACCTGTGTGTGGCGGTGGGTTCAAACCTCGTAGATTAGTCGGCCAAAAAGGTCGGAAACCATAGTTACCAAAACAAACAAAAAAAGTGAATATATAGGAGATGTAGAATGTCTTCAAAATAGTTGAAACTTTAAGATGGCTGTGGTCGAGTATGGGTCTATATATTTGCCTATGATTAAAACTCTGCATACATTCTTACATTGAAGCTATTTGGTGTCATGCATTTTTCTATAGACTTTAAATTATATTTTAGTTGGTTTTGAGAACCCATCTCCTTTAGAAGCAATAATTTGGATGTCACGAGACACATATTTCCTTGCCAGATAGAATGGCATTTTATGTCAATATTGGCCTAGAGAGAATGTTAGTTTTGGAATTTAACTAAACAATGATGTGATGTATAACATTGGCCTCTAGAGGTGTGATGCCCTTTCCGTTGTCTCGAATCGCATTTTGGCCTCACAAGAGACCCCAAATGGGCCATGCTAGAAAAGAGATTCAGCGCACAATCATTACAAGAAACGTAGTTTACATATGATCGCAACAAGGTGCATAATAAGTGCATGTTACAATGAATAAACGTGTTGAGGCTAGTGTAGTAGTGCTCGTAACTCCTAGTATGCACAGATTCATAACTGACCTATGAAACATGTAAACAAGTTAAACACTTACCTTAGTTTCCAAACTATTAACTTCAAATTGGTAAAGATCTAAGACCCCGATGTGTGGGGTGGGTGTGCATGTGTACAGTTATTTGTTTAACTACTAAACATATTAGGCTAGTATTTTCATGATTGCTCCAACGGTCAATGAGGGGTTTTGAAGAAATAGTTCACTTGACACAACACATTTGTTCATTGATTGCGGCTAGGTCCTTGAGAAGCGTCAATCGGCACCCAAAAGGGGTACATGCACAAGTAAGGGTTTCCCCGCCGTTTTAAACCTTTCGGAGAGATAAGCTTTTTATTGAAACTGTGAGAACAGTTAAGAGTGAAAGCCATTTAGGCGGAAAAATTAGTTATTTCTCAATTAAATGAAAGTGAAAATACATAGTCCTATTTATAGGACTAAAGTCAACTACAAAAGTAAAACTACTAAAACTATAAGCTAAGCTAAACAACTAAGCTAGAACAAACATTAAGCTAAGCTACACTGTTACAAATATAAACCAAACAACACTGTTACATTGGATCACAATACACTTGGACCTTTTCAATAACCTTGAACTTGGAGGGCTTTGTACATCTTGATTGCTTGACAACATTGTGAACTTGATGACTTGATGAAGCTTTATCTGTGTGGCCTTCTTTACCCCCTACAAGTTGGCAATGTGTATGGATCACATATGCCAAACTTGGATAAACAGTTGTAATGTAGAGCTTTGGGTAATCCTTTGGTTAAGACATCAACAACCTGTAACTTGGATGGGATGAAGATTGGAAGAACTTGATTACTCTTTATCTTATCCCTCACAAAATGACAATCAATTTCTATGTGCTTAGTCCTTGCATGATGAAATGGATTTGAGGCTAAAGCTATGATGCATTCACTATCACATTAGATAGGAATAGGAGTGGGTGTATGAACTTGTAAATCTCTGAATAAACATTGTAGCCAAGTGATTTCGCAGGTACAGCTAGTGCCCTGTATTCAGCTTCAGTGGATGATCTTGAAACTACTAATTGCTTCTTTGATGACTAGGAGATTAAACATGGGCCTAGAAAAACAGCAGAACCAGTGACTGATCTTTTTGTGATTGGACAAGAGGCCCAATCACTATCACAATAGGCAGATAGACTTAGGTTGTTCTCTCTTGGAAAATATAAGCCTTGTCCTGGACATAACTTAGTATACCTAAGAACCTTGTAAAGAGCATTCATATGGGTAGTTGTTGGTTGGTGAGAAAATTGGCTTAAAGCTTGGGCTGCAAATGATAGATCAGGTCTAGTGATGGTAAGATAAATCAACTTGCCAACCAATTTCTATACAGGGAGGGATCAGAGAGTGGTTCACCATCTGTGAGATTTAGATTCTTGAGAGGATCCAGAGGAATGGTAGAAGGCTTAAGATTAAGAGCATCCGCACACTGCAAAAGATCTAAGGCATATTTTCTCTAGGACATAACAAGGCCTTTGGAGTTTTGAAGTATCTCAATGCCCAAGTAGTAATGAAGAGATCCAAGATCCTTAATGTTGAATTGTTGATAAAGTTATTGTTTGATGGCTTGAATTAGAGATTTTTCATTCCTAGTGAGTAAAATGTCATCCACATAGATGAGAAGAGCTATATACTAAGTGCCTTTGGTGAAAGTGAACAAAGAAGTATCTGCATAACTCTGTAAAAATCCCAGTGAGTGAAGAAAAGAGGTGAGTATGGTAGACTACTATCTGTTTGCTTGTTTCAGTCCATAGAGTGACTTTCTGAGTTTGCAGACTGTGTTAGGTGAGACAGGAGTAGGATATCCTTGAGGAATAGACATATAGACTTCTTCATGAAGATCACTATGAATAAAAGCATTAGTGATGTCTAGTTGCTCAATAAACCAGTTCTTATGAATAGCAACAGCTAGTAGAGCTCTGACTAGGACCATTTTTGCCACATGAGCAAATGTTTCCTTGTAATAAATGCCTTTTTTATGTAAATCCTTTGGCAACAAGCCTTGCTTTGAATCTTTCAATGTCACCATCTGCCTTGAATTTGATTCTGAGTACACATTTGCTGCCAATAGGAACCTTACCAACTAGAAGAGTTGTGAGTTCCCATGTGGAGTTTAATTCAAGACCCTTAAGTTCCTTTTGCATTGCCTCTACCCACCTAGGATCCTTAGATGCTTGTGAATAAGTGTGTGATTTTATAGTTTTGTTAATGGTGTTTATGAGATGTCTTGTGCTTGGTGATTTGATGTTAGTGTAGTTTATGAGGCTGGTGTAATGATGTTTGTTGATGTTATGTATGAGGTATTTTGAAAGGTTACATTGGTAATCAGTGAGTTTTGTGGGTGGTTGTTTGGTTCTGGTGGATACTCTTGCAGGTGGAACAGGTAATGGTAGTGGTAATGAGACTGAGGTACTATGACTTGATGAAGCTAGGGTATTTGGATCAGTGTGTTAGGTTGATGAGGTTGGGGTGTTTGGATCAGTGTGTTGAGGTGTGTTTGGATTAGAGGGTTGTGTAGGGAAATTTGTGTTGGATGAGGAAGTTATGGGTGTGGTGTTGTTTGTGGTTGTGTGGTAAGGAAATGTTGGAAAATTTATGGGATCAGGAGTGGTATGAGGTGATGAGGTGGATGATATTGGTTTTATGTGAGCAAATGGAAATTCTGTTTCATCAAATAAGACATGTCTGCTGGTTATGGTTTTGCGTGTGGTTGGATTATATAAAACATAGCCGTTTTATGTGAAGGAGTATCCTACTAAAATGGTGGGGATGGACCTTTGTTCAAGCTTATCAGGACTGTGATGGTGTACAAAAGCTCCGCAACCTATGATTCTGAGGTGATCAAGGGGTGGTGGTTATTTGTGAATAATCTCATAAGGTGATTTATCATGAATTGGTTTGGAGGGTAATCTGTTTATGAGGTATGTGGCTGCAAGTAAGTAGTATCCCCAAAAATGATTTGGGAAATGTACTTGAAATTTAAGTGCCCTATCTATTTCTAAAAGTTGTATGTGTTTCCTTTCAACTCTAGCATTTTATTGAGGAGTATTTGGGCATGATGTTTGATGTATGATTCCATGATTAAGAAAATATTCAGCTAGAGTGGAGTTGAGGAATTCCGTGCCATTATCACTTCTTATGATTTTGATGATTGTTTGAAAATGGTTTTGAACATATGCACATAAAGCTTTGATGTTGGTTGTGGTGTGGGTCTTTTTTGGCATTAAATAAATCCATACTACTCTTGAATGATCATCAATGATGGTGAGGAAATATTTACATTTATTAATTGTTATGTGTTTGTATGGTCCCCAAACATCAACATGAACAAGGTCAAACAAATTTGGTGCATAAAAACAACTTGTATTAAAAGGTAAAGCATGTTGTTTTGCAAGTGTACAAATGGTACAAACAGACTCTGAATTACACTTGAACAAAGGTGCTAAGGTTTTTATTTTCTTAAGTAGAGTAAAAGACGAGTGTCCTAATCTTGAGTGCCATAGTGAGAAGTTGGTGCTGCTGTGTAGTATGGTGGGTGTTGCTGGTAGGCTTGGAAGTGTTGGTGAGATGAAAGACAGGCCATCACAACGGGTGCCATGTGCAATCCTCTTGTTCTGGTCCTAAAATATGCAGTAAGATGCAGTGAGTGTAAGTGAAATAGAGGTACCATGTACTAGTTTGCTCACTGAGTTGATGTTGTATGTGAAAGAGGGTATGTGAAATACATTTTGAAGGGTGATGTTGGCATTAAGAGTAACTCATCCATAAGTTGTGACTTTGACTGTTTAGCCATTTGGTAAGTTGACTAAAATTAGTGTTGTGAGAGTGTGAATGTTATGCATAAGGGCGAGTGTAATTAAAATGTGATCAGTTGCAACACTATCAATTATCCAAGCAACTTTCAGATTAGTGACTAGAGAAGCAATAAATCTAGGAATTTTGAGACTTTGTGAGGAAAATATACCTTGAGTGATTTTTCCCTGATTGTTTTTAAGCATGAGTAGAACCTGATTAAGTTGGTTCTGCAACTGATCCATCCTTGCAGACGCATGACCATCATTGTTCTGTGAAGATTGTTGAGTAATTGATGATGACGTTTGTCCCTTACTTCTTCTTGCCCAACTACCATATTGACTGTTCTTGGAGGTCTGTTATCTGAATTTGGTTTGTTGACTTTGGGTGGTTGGTATTTTCCATGAATAGGATAACCCACTGGATATCCTATTATCTTGTAACATTCCTCTTGATAATGGCCTTCCTTTCTATAATTTCCACAATAAACACCCTTTCTAAAAGCATTCTTTCTCTCAAAACTAGTGTTTGGTTAACAGTGGTTCTCCGGTCTGAGTTATTGTTTGAACTTGACTGTCTTTGTGGAGTGAACCTTTGTGAATAGCTTGTTGATGGCCTTGATTAATTTGTGTATGAGTTGAGAATAGTGGCAGTTGTGTGTTTTGGGTTTGATCCTTCTCTTTGCTTCTCCTCTTGTCTCACCATGGTGTATGCCTTTGTAGTTGAAGGCAATGGTTGCATAAGCAGAATTTGACCCCTGATGTTAGAGTAACTTTCATCCAAACCCATCAAGAACTGAATTAACCTCTTCCTCTGATCTCTTTCACCATTGATCCTTCTATTGTTGTAGTTACAAACACATGTACACATGTATGGAGCTTCTAAAACATCATATTCATCCCAAAAACCTTTTAACTTGTGGTAATACACTTCAACACTGCAATTCTCTTGTTTCAATTATACCATGTCATTGGTTAACTAAAACATCCTATGGCCATCTATTTGTGCATAATGTTCTTGTAATTCATTCAACAGTTTTGACACAGAGTTGATAAAATTCAAATTGTTGCTAATTTGTTCACTTACAGTATTGAGAATCCATGAGATCAACATGTCATTGTTTCTTTCCCATATTTCCTTTAAATCAGAATCCATTGTTGGTTCATGAAATTCACCAGAGATAAGTTTCATCTTATTCTTTGCATTGAGAGCAATCATAATGGATCTTTTCCAAGAACTGTAATTATCTGATCCTGATAGTTTCTTTGAAATGAGAAGAAGACCTGGATGATCAGTTTGATGTAAGAACAATGGATGATTAGATGTGATTTCATCACTGTTAGTAGTGGTGGCGGTGGTTGTTGATGTTTCTGCCATTTTTGCTTTTGAATTTCTTGTTTTGTGATTATTGATTTTGAGTATGAGTAGTGGTGAATTGAGTTGATAATCGTGATTATGAGATGATCTTGATCAAAAATATGATTGTTTTGAGTAAAAATGATGTGGAGTGGTGGTTTGTTATAGTGGTTGAAGTTTGTTACGGTGGCCGGAGTTTGTTAGAGTGGTTAAAAGTTGTTGAGAGCAGTTATTGTGGCGGAATAAGGGTGTTGATCATGGTTGAGCATTGGATTCTCTCTGATACCATATTTAAACTATGAGAACAGTTGAGAGTGAAAGCCATTTAGGCGGGAAAATTAGTTATTTCTCATTAAAATGAAAGTGAAAATACAGAGTCTTATTTATAGGACTAAAGTCAACTAAAAAAGTCAAACTACTAAAACTATAAGCTAAGCTAAACAACTAAGCTAGAACAAACATTAAGCTAAGCTACACTGTTACAAATATAAACCAAACAACACTCACTACAACATTTACCACTATCCCCGGGGACATAAGCCCGTTTTCCTCGGCGACATGTCCCCGGGGATAGTATTCCCCGGCGACATGTCGCCGGGGAAAAGTAGTCGGGGAAAGCTCGAAGGGGGTTCATTCCCTGACAATTTTCCCCGGCGACATCATGGGGCCCACACAGGCCCACCCAATTTTCAGTCAACCAATTTAGTGTCACGGTGGACACTTTTCCCCGGCGACATGTCGCAGGGGATAGTAAGGTAATTAACTAACTAATTAAGCAGCTTGCTTAATTAGTCTAATATTTTCGTTACTATCCCCGACGACATGTCGCCGGGGAAACGTCCCCATATCGTTTGACTAGTCAAAAGCCACGTGGCTTTTGTCATTTTGAGGCTAACTATCCCCGGCGACATGTCGCCGGGGAATAGTTTCTATACGTTGACTAGTCAACGTGGCATGTCACTTTTGTCGGCTTATGTTCTCAACTATCCCCGGCGACATGTCGCCGGGGAATAGTCTGCAGGTTTTTTTATGCAGCCTGAATAGCAGCTGATTTTCAGGTTTTTTTTGGAATTTTTTCAGAAAAAATCCTTCAATAATCAAACCTGTATCTAGCAATATATAAATTACCCAAATACATTACAACTTGTACCAAAACACAAAACAATATCACGGATCAACGCAATTGATATAACTAAACTAAATACGTCCAAAATCCGAATAAACGTGTTATAGTCTAACAAACAGGCTTCCTAGCCACAAAACTTGCATTATCCGCAAGATACAAGTCAATATTCACCTAGATTACATGTTCTAAACGTACGGGGATACAAATGTTTACATAAGAGTCGCCAATACATACTTAAAGAAACAAAATAGCATATACTTACCCATATATAACATCTCTTAACTATCCGCATCCTCTTCATCCTCGTCGGCGTCCTCATCATTGCCCGACTCGTCATCCTCGGCCGCCCCACTCCCGCTGCCACTCTCGCTCTCATGTTGTGACTGAAGCTGCGTAAACAGCTGGGAGTACATGTTGTCACTGCTCATGGCCTTCGTGATCATGTCAATCTGCTTCTGGAGCTGTTTGTTGCATTTTTTAAGCTCATTGACATCAAAAGTGTGATTGCATCGAGGCACGGGGACATCGAGGACGTCCTTGCCCCTTCCCGCCAAAACCCTACCAACACAGAGAATGTGCCCGCGCTGCTTGCCCCAACGAACCTTGGCCATGATCTGATCATCGGTGTAGGTGCCTAGACCCTGTAACCTCAGCATCTCCTCCTACGTAGTGACAAAAACACAAGATAGTTAATATGTTAGTCGAGTTACTACATTATTTCTTGACAAATCATTAAAGTGCGTGTTTTGAAACAATAATTAAATATAGACATCGATCCTCGTCTCGCAAGAATACGACGCCAACAGTATATGTATCGAAGAAGGTCTGGATTAGGGACATGTACTCTTGAGTCGCGGAGCTCTGCATCTGTACATACATAAGTATATAAGATGAAACAAATTAAAAATGACAAATCACAACACACCGAAGCGTATAATGAGCTATATATATGTAAAATAATTATAGTGTTTATTACCTGCCTATCTCGGAGGGTAGCAAGTGTCCGGGATCCCTGCCGGCATGTGACTGTGCTCTTTGCCCGGTTTCGAGCATTTTGAGCACACTGGGCCATGTTCTTGGGATCAGACCAAAACCGGATCTATTCATCCCAATCTTCCACAGAGATTTCGCGAGACGTCGGGATCTAATAGCTTCCACGTCGTAAGTCTCGTCATCGGGGTTCTTAACCCAATAATCCCTCTTTAACGTCGACTTGCTGTCCGTGTAGATCTTGCCAAGATGTTGATCGATGCCCTTCCTGATTTCTGGCCAAAGCTCAGATTGCATGTGGGGCTTCAAGTCAAACTAGGTCTGCAATCATATATAACAAAGACAGACTTAGAGATATAATTTATATATTTATCTAAATTTGTAGAAACCCGTTTAATACTTCCACTTCATAACCCGAATCACGAAAACAAGAAAAGAGAAGAGAGAGAGGCGAAATGTAGAGAGAGAGTAGAGAGAGAGTTGAGAGAGAAAAAGGAAAAAAT